>CM070780.1:76311791-76419291 GCA_036346955.1 Dipus sagitta
AGCTATGATAAGTGAAATTTATCGCTTCATTTCTCTTTCATACAGTTTATTGCTAGTGTGTAGAAATGCTACTAATTTGATTAATTAATTTCAGATCTAACAACTTTAATTAATCCCTGTATTAGTTCTAGCTGTTTTGTTCATGGGGTCTTTAGGAATCATTTTTTAAACATTTGATCATGTCATCTGTGGAAACAGTTAATTGTAACAAGTACTTTCTTAGATTTATCTCTTTTTATCACTTAAATGCTCTGGTTAGATATTACCCCATATGAGATTATACTGCATAAAAGTAATAAGAATGGGTGCTACTTGTTCCCAATCTGAGAGGAAATTTTCACTTTTTCTTTGATGAATTTGATGTAATCTATGAGCTTATCATACATGTTTGATTCTATAATTTTGGTCTTTCCTAATAGTTCATTGGTTTTTCTATGTTGCAACATTTTGCATCCCACAGATAAATTCCACTTGGTAAGGGTAGATGAGCCTTTTAATGAGTTGTTAAATTTTGTTTGATTTTTTTTCATTTTTGAGGATCTTTACATTTATGTGCTTCAGGAATATTGGCCTGTTTTTCTAGTAGTGTTTTTCTATGATTTTCAGGGTAATGCTATCCTTGTAAAATAAATTTAGGATTATCTCCTTTCAATTTTTCTAGAAGAACTAAATTGTGTATAAAAATAAAGAATTGTATTAGTTTTTGTAATTGTGGTAGCATTAAGTATTAATCTATCAACTTCTGGGATTTATTGTCACAGGGACCATTTTGTTTCTTCTTACTCATTAATGGAATGTTTGCTTTCTAGTTCTTCATCGTCTCATTTTTATAGGCTTTATGTATCTTGGATTTATCTATTTCATTCAGGTTAACACCTTTCCTGAATATGTATTTGATATGATTGGTCATTCCAGGATCTTATGATCCTTCTTATTTCTATGGAATAAATTATAATTCCTTAACTTTATTTTCTGATTTCATTTATTTCTTCTTTTTCCTTAGCCTTGTTAAAGGTTGAATGGCTTTGATTATTTTCACAGAAAAATCAACTCAGTCTCATTGATGTAGTATTGATTTTGTAGTCTCCCTATGTCTTCTCTCATCTTCATTATTTCTTTCTACTAATTTGGAGCTCATTATTGTTTTTATTTAATTTCTTGGGATAGGAAGTTAAGTTGTACAAGTGGAATATACTTATTTGCTATAGGCATTTATTGCTATAAACTTTCTTTGTAGAACTACTATTGGTTCCTATCAATTTTTCTTTGGTCTTCATTTTTCTTTGCCTTAAGATAATTTTTTCTGATGTATGCTAGGACAGGACACAATCATTATGACACATCACTCCTCCCAACCCTCACTTTACTTTCTATTTTGACACAGGATCTCAATCTGCCCAGGATGACCATGAACTCATTTCCAAGCCTAGGAAAGCTTTGAATTTATAATTTTCTACCTTAACCACCTGAGTAGCTGGGATTACAGGCCTGGAGTACCAGATTTGGCTTCTAAATGCACTTAAAATTTTTTTTTCTATTTTCTTCTTGGCCACTTTGGAATATGTTCAATTTTCAGGTATTTGTACATTTTCAAATATTTCCCATGTATTGATTTCAAGTTTTATACCATCTTGATAAGAAAAGATATTTATCAAGCCTTTAGTCTTCTTAAATTTGTTAAGTCTTGTTTTATTTCAAATATTATGAGATGTCCTGGAGAATATCCTATCTATACTTGGTAGAAATATGTGTTCTACTATTGCTGGAATAACTAGAAGTTAATATGACTCTGTATATAAAATATTGCTGAAGTCTGATGTTTCCTGAATGATTGTTGGTCTGGATGACCTATTTCTAAAAGTGGGATATTGAAATCACTTTCAGTTACTGTACTGCCATCTATTTCACTATTCAAATCTATTATTTGCATTTTATATGTAATTGATACAAGCTTGGGCACATATATATTTACGATTATCTTATGTTCTTGGTGAATGTGTCCCTTTATCATTTTACAATTACCTCCTTTGTCTCATGCTAGCTTTTGGCCTGCAAGACTCTCTTATCTAATTAAAACTACCTCTCCTTTCCACTAGTTTCTATTTTCATGGCAAACCTCTTTGTTTCTTTTTCATTTTCTATCTCTGTATATCCTTAGATTAAGTTTGCCTTTTTTAAGCAGGTATATCTGAGTCCATTCAGACTCTCTATGTAATTTTATTGCAGAATTTATTCCATTTACTTCCAAGGAAATTATTAGTAGGTGAGGACTTAGCATTGCCATTGTACTATTGTTTCTGGATTTTATAGATCCTCTATTCCATACTTACTCATTTTTCATCTTTCTGCATGATTATGCAATTAGTTCTAAAAGTATACTTTCATTTCTTTTACAATTTTGAGCACCTCACTTTTTGCTTTGTGGTTTATGCACATATCTTAGACTGAAAGAAGGCTAATTTAAGCTGTGAACTATTTAGCTTGGATTGTAATCAAAAACATTTTAGTTCTTCCTCCTCCAGATTTTGTAATTTGAAATATTTATTTGCAAAACAAGACAGAAAGGTATAGAAGAAAGACACAGAGAATGGGCTTGCCAAGGCCTATATCCACTGCAAATAAACTTCAGAAGCATGTTCCACTTTGTGCATCTGGCTTTATGTGGGTACTGGAAACTGAACCAAGGTCATTAAGCTTCACAGGAAAGTGCCTTAACTGCTGAACCATCTCTCCAGCCAAAATTTTGTGTTTTTCATGCCACAATTTGAATCTATTCATACTTGATATCCATTAAAATTGTGGTGACTATTAGTATTATTAGTATTAAGAATTTTGTTTTATTATTCATACTGAAGGCATCCTTTACACATCACTGTTACATATTATATTATTCTGTATGACAGTTTACTCAATTGACCAGTGCGTTTGCACTTTCCACTTTTTGTATTACTGATTAGCATCATTTTCTTTCAGCATTATGTGTTCCTGTTAGCATGTCTTTTATGATTACTATAGTAGGAATGAACTCCTTACCTGGTATTATATTTATTTCTCCTTTATTTCTGAAGGACAACTTGCTTAGCAATGCATTTGCAGTTACCATTTGCTTTACTAATTTTTCAACTCTTCTAATACCGCCCCCTCCTCCTCTCTCTTACTCTGCAAAGTTTCCTCTGAGGAGCCTATTGATGACTTTGTGGTACTCCTTTTGGGTGGTATGCTTATTTTTTTTTTTTTTTTTTTTGCTGCTGTAAAGACTCAATTTGTCTCTGATTTATGGTAGTTTGATTTTAATATGTCCTATTAAAGTCTTACATTAATTAAATTTGATTGGATATCTCTGACCTTATGTTACCTGAGTATTTATATAGTTTTTTTTCAAGCAATAACTTTTTGGAAGAATTCTCTACTATCACTTTTTAATTTTATTTTTTTGAGGTAGGGTTTCACTCTAGCCCAGGCTGACCTGGAATTAACTATATAGTCTCAGGGTGGCCTTGAACACATGGCGATCCTCCTACCTCTGCCTCCTGAGTGCTAGGATTAAAGGCATGCACCGCCACACCTGGTTCTACTATCATTTTTAAACTCTAATTAAATATCTGCTCTTTGAATACTGTGCCATAAATCCTATAAAGATTGTTTCTTAAAATTATTTTTTCTTCTTTATTATCTTCTAAACTTATAATTATAGTTTTCAAATATCTTACCTTTGGTTACAAATTCCTTTCTTAAAATCTATTTGTTCCTTGATTAATGTGATTATTATATTTTATTACATGTACTATATGTTCCAACTACATAAAGTTTTCCTTTTGAAATTTCATGATCTTTGCTAAATTTATTTTGGTTGATTATTGCTTTTCTGCTATCTTGATGTTGTCACCCCTACTTGTAAATATAAATGCTTAGAATGATGAAGCTTGCTCCGTGGTTTTCTAGAGAGAACAACACCCAGACAGAGTCTGCCAGAGTCTACAGAGAATAAGCTTGGAAAAGACAGAAGCTATCATGAAAAGTGGTGATGTTGAAACATGCCTAGACTATATAGCAAAGTAGAATAGGAAACTATACAAAACAGGAGAGAAAGTCCAGGGTAGGTCAAAGAGACATTGGCTCTGTTTTAGGACTCCCTGTTCCTAGTGAAAGGGAACAATGAACAACAAAAGAAGACTAAGGGAGTTAGAGGGGTTAAAAAAAATATGCACGGTAGTGGACATTTTAAAGAGCAGAAGAAAAAGAGAGGAGACTCAGTGTGCCAGCAGTACCTGCAGAAGGAGATGCTGAGAAAAAAACAGTGGTCTTGGCACTGAGCCCTCAGAGCTCAGAACACTGTACTCAGAACTTGATGGAATAGCAGCAAGATGCCATTTCAAAAAGACAGTTGTGTCTGCAGCTTGGCAGGATGAGTCTGCCTGTGAATTTGGGGAAAACTCAGAGTCTGTGTCCTGGGTTTATATGCAGAATCCTGGCCACTAGAATATAGCAGACTTTATAGAAGGAATTTTGCACGAGAAACATATAGTACTTCTTGAGCTTAAAATCTCATTGGAGCCAGTGCTCAGGGGAAAGTTCACAAAGTCCACCAGCATAGTGATGGACAACAAAGAGGATCATTTAGTGGCAGGGCCAGCCAGACTTCCAAAGGATTTCCCTGAGCTGCGACCAGAATTACTCCACCTGTGAAGTACCACCCAGGGACTAGACCTTGCATCTGTTACCCAATCTCCCAAAGGAAGATCTAGGGGAAGCTACAACAGGAACCTCCCCCTCCCCCAGGGGAGTGTTCAGCATATTTGACTTAAAGTCATAAAGGACAGGAAGGCTTGAAGGAATGCTGACAGAGTCAAGACAGAATCTTGGGAACTGGCCAGATGCCTTTCATATGATATACCCCCATTCACATAACTTCCTTTCACAACTATTTCTCCCTCACCTAATATTCAGTGTCACATTACCAGGTCAGCCATTTTGCTCTGGTATTTTCCTATACCTCCTCTTCTTCTTCTTGTCCTTCTTTCTCCTCCTCTTTCTTTTCATCTTCTACCTCTTTCTTCTTTTTCTTCTCCTCCTATTTCTTCCATTTCATTTTTTGTCTACCAAGAATATAGACTGGCCTGTTTTGCATGATCTATGCTTCTCAGCCTCTTGAGAGTAGGGGCTGTTCTTTCCTCTGATTGCATATCTTGGCCTCACTTTTTTCAGTCTGCCTTTAGTCAAAATGGCCCATTTAATCCCTCCTGTTTCCCCTTGCATTTATGTTCCCTTTTCCTACATTTTTTTCTATCAACCTAGCATTCTTGACCACTAAGCAAATCTATAGACGATATTTGAAGTAATCCCTCAGACCACAGAGGAAAATAATATCCATCTATGAAACTACAGAAAAAAAATAAACCATGGTATATAATAGTTTAACAAATTAGATTTGGAAAAAACATGAAAGACTATAAAACTGATAATATGATAGAAATCAATTCATATTTCTAATAAAAAGTCTCAATATTAATGGTTTCAAATAAGGAGACACAGATTAGTAAATTGGATTAAGAATAAGACCCATCATTCTTGCTGATAAGAAATAACACTTCAGCATCAAACACAGATGCTACCTTAGGGAAATAGAATGGAACAAAGATAATATAATCAAATTGAATTAGGGAACAAGTAGGTTTCACTATTCTAATACTGAAATAATAGACACAAAAAATTAGACAGAAGACATAAATAAGGTAACTTTATCCTGCTTAAGGGAGCAATCAATTAAGAGAAAATTATGCTCATATATATATATCAAACAAAGTTGCATCCAATGTCATTAAACAAATACTAGGAAATATAAAGTCACAGATTAACTCTAATACAATAAAAATAAATGAATTCACTACATCAATTTCACCAAAGGACAAGTAATCCCAATGAAAAATAAACAAAATATATGTGAGGTAAATAACATCTTAAATCAACAAAATCCTACTAGTAATCCATCCATGTATTGAAGAATATATATTATTGTTAGGAGCCCATGGACATAAAGAATTGTAACAAATATAGGAAAATTGAAATGTTATTATATTTTATATGACAAAAATGGGAAAAAGCAATAAATCAACAATAGAAAATATGGAAATTACACAAGGTCATAAGGATTAAATAACACACTATTGAATGATGGATAAATAGGTCATTGAAGAAATCAAGAGGGAAGTTAAAAAAAAAAACCTAGATTGAAATGAAAATAAAAATAGACCATACCAGAACATATGGGACAATGAAAGAAGTCCTTAGAAGGAACTTTTTATCTATTAGTGTCTATATTAAAAAACAAAAAATTAGAGAGATATCAAATAACTTTGGGGCCTTGGAAATATAAGAACATGCTAAATCCAAAAGTAGGTAGATAGACTCCTGTTGAAAACTCTTAGGATTGATAAGCATTCTAAGCAAAGTGGCAAGATAAAAAATTAATATACAAAAATAAGTAGCCTTCCATATATATATAGATAGATAGATAGATAGATAGATAGATAGATAGATAGATAGATATAGATATAGGCTTTAGATAGATAGATAAATAGATCCTACATAGATTTAAATAGATATAAATTGAGAAAGAAATCAGGAAACAATACCATTTACAATTGTTTAAAAATAATTAAATATCTTACAGTAAAACTTGATTGTTTCTAGGAAGCATTGACTGAAGGAAGAAGTTCTCTGTTCCTCCAGAGTGAGCCCTTCCCCCAGAGTGAGCCTGGCCTTCCCTGGGAAGCTCTTTATGTGAGCCAGCTCTCTGAGAAAAGAGCCCCTTTTCTTCCTCCTGGCTGCAATGCTGCTTGCTAGTGAGTGCCTTTACTTGTTCCTGCATGCATCTATTTTATGTGACTGTCCTTCCTTAGCATTGGAACCAAATATCCTCAACTTTCCTGTGTGGACTGAAGACCAGCTTCTCTCCTGAAATCCTCTAGGCCTTCAGTGCTGAGATATCCAGCCATGTGAACTGAGCAGCTACTGTGTTCCTTGACTCTTAAACCTGCAGACTGCTATTGTTGGACTGCTGTAAACTAATCCAATCAATTTACATCTCAATGGTAATGAAACAGCATGGAATTGGTATAAAAGTAGACCTATAGACTAGTGGAATAAAATAGAAGACCCAGACATAAACACACACAGCTACAAACACCTGATTTTTGACAAATATGTTAATGTCAAAAATCCACGTTAGTAAAGGAACTGTCTCTTTAAAAAAAGAAACTGGGAAAATCAGAGAGCCTTTTGTAGAAGAATGAAACCAGATGATTATCTCTCACTGTGCACAAAGTCAACTCTAAATGGCTCAAATATCTTAATATAAGACCTGAAACTCTGATGGACATCTGGGTTGATTCCAGCACTTAGCTATTACAAATTGAGCCGCTATAAACTTGGTTGAGCAAATCTCTCTCTGAAAGTGGAGAGGAAAAGGTAAGGTGTGTACTTTAAGATATAGACATAGATGAGGGTTGTCTCAGTAGGTTACCAGTTGCTCTGTAAATAAAGCCAACAATTAGCAAATGGACCCCATGCAATTAAAAATCTTTCAAACAGTAAAGGAAACAAGTGAAGAAGTAGCTTACAGAATGAGAACGACTTTTTGCTATCTGTACAACTAACAGAAAATCAATATCTAGAAAATACAAAGAACTCAGAAAAAAAAGCTAAAAGAGAAATCAAACAGTCCAGTTAATTAATGGGAAAATGAAATGAACAGACATTTCTCTAAGAATGAAATAAATACAAGTAGCTCATAATCATATGAAAAACATTGTTCAACTTCACCAGCTGTCAGACAAGTATAATTTAAAACTATATTAAGTTTCCATCTCACCTAATCAGATGCAATCATTATGAACACAAAGTTTGTCTAGCCTCTTTTATTGATTCAACTTTTATTTACATTTTATTTGTGTATGTGTGCGTGCACGCATGCATGCATGCTTGCACACACATGTGCATATGTGTATATGTGTATATGGCCACACCATGGTCTCTTGTCGCTGCAAATAATGCCTATAACATGGGTAGCTGCAGAATTGAATGCATGCCAGCAGGCTTTGTAAGCAAGCAACTTTTACTTCTGAATCATCTTCCATACCTCAACTTCTAATTTATATCCACAACATTTAATTGATTTAAATTACCAAATCCAGTAGTTATCTTTTAAGCATAATTCTTTCAATTTACTGTAATTATGCAGCCCACTTTTGATAATCATAGCCATATACAAAAATTAGTATAAATTGTTGTCCTCTTTTTGGGAGAAAGACACAGAAGGAATATTGAAGAGAAACTAAGAAATTTGTTTTTGAGTTTTTGAAGCTCTCTATGGATCTCACTTTTACTTTATCAAAACCTTTCATATCAACTTATCATTTATCCATGCAAAACATACTTTTTTTTTCTTTTGGTTTTTCAAGGTAGGGTCTCACTCTAGCCCAGGCTGACCTGGAATTCGCTATGGTGTCTCATGGTGACCTCGAACTCATGGCGATCCTCCTACCTCTGCCTCCCGAGTACTGGGATTAAAGGCGTGTGCCACCAAGCCCGGCAAAAACATACTTTTAATTTGTTTTTCAGCAATCTACATACAAGTGCTAGACTCAGAGAGGCAGTTTCTTTATGCAGTTGCATAATGAGTTCTGGTTTTCTTCCATGGATTGAGAAAAATAAGTTTTGAAATTGTAGGCTGCTAAGTTTTTTGCCTTAGTTGACCAAAATTTAAAGGAAAAGCTAACACATGAGTAATATTGTTTATTTATTTTTCAGTTAAAGTGGAAAGATCAGTTTCTAATTTAAAATGGGTGGACTTTTAAGATATTTTTATAAAATCTTTTCTCAGTGTTAGTATTTATTTACCATTTTAAGTATATTCAAACAAAGAAGTGAAAAGCATTGGATTTAAAATAAAAAGCTATAATTCTAGAATCATGACTTTAGGCAAATCATTGAAAATAACATGGGCTTATATAGAAAATTGGACCAAAATTACTGAATCCAGATGTAAGTTTCAAGGAAGGATTGAACAAAATATTACTTGTAAAGTATTTAAAGTTTATGGCCCATAGTGAGATTGCAATATACTCATATCAATATTAACATGATTAATATGTAAGGAAATATAATAGTTTAAAGTTGATATCCATATGTAGCAAAATAAAGCTATTTTCCTCTATGTGAAATAAATAGAATTACAATGATAGTATAAACAACTTCAAAAATTATTTCTACTGGGACTGGGGAGATGGTTAAGAGGACTAAATCACTTGTCACACAAGCATGAGGAGGGTCTGAAAGGGCCTGATCATCCTGAGTTCAGTGCCTCAGCACCTATGTAATCACTTGAGTTTGGCCATTCATGCCTACAAGACCAGTCCTGTAGGGTGCTGAAACCAGAGATTCACTGATGTTTACTTATCTGCTAGTCAGGCTGACAGAGATCTGCAGTACCAGGTTCAGTGAGAGATTATATCAAGGAATTGAGCGGATGAGAGATACAGGAGGTAACCACCATTTTCCTCTGCCCTCCACAAAAAACATCATCATGTATATGTGAATGAATCCCTCACCCCCAGCCCCCACACACTATATCAAATATATTAGACATACACATACAGTAAGCAAGCAAACAAGTGATAAATAAATAGATAAATGATTTTATTTTACTCCTTTGGTTGTCCATGTCTTAGTATCTTTAAAAATATATTTATTTGGAGGTGGGGCGTAAAAAATCTATTTATTTCACCTTCATATGGCAGGATGATTTGGTTGGAAACACAAACCTAGAAATGACAGTTTTTACTTCTAATACTTTAAAGAGATTTCCTATTGTTATCCTATCTAAGTTTCTAAGTGAGCCATCATTTGAATTGAAGTTCACACATCACAGTTACTGATTTTAACATTTTTCTTGATGTTTAAATAATTTGAGGGTGGTGTTCCTTTAAATGGCTATTATATTTATGGTTTTCCAGAAGATTTTTCGATTTTGAATATCTATATTTACATATCCACCAGGTTTGAAAATTGTCAATTATTATTTGTATTTTCCCAATTCCATCTTTCATATCTTCCTGAAATTCTCATTTCCTACTCATTAAACATTCTAATAATGTCCCTGAAATATACACAGTTTTTTACCCTTTCATCTCTCTGATTTATCTATGTATTTCCTATTTCATTTTTTAAAATTTTGCTGTGTACTACATTAACCTTAAGCCACACTTTAAAAAATATTAAATATAAAATTTTTATTTTTCTATTTAGATTTCCAATTTTCCCATATATCATTAATATAATTTCCTTATGTTCCAAAGTGCAATTCTGGTAAACTGCCTTAAAATCCAATCACATAAAAGTTAGTTTCTTTACTGATTATAATTTCTCTTTGTTTTTCTGATTTCCTTTATTGTCTCTTGTTTAGTAACTTTGTATACTATAGTGAATATTTTACATTATGTTTTTCATATTGGATTCTGTTATAGTCTTCCAAAGGGTATGATATATTTTTTTAAGTGTGCAATTAACTTCTTTCAACTCAATTTAAAAATATGTTTCCTAGATACAGCTCAAATGAAAATTTAATTCTTCTGTATTGGTTGGATTACATCTTATGCATGCATGATTTGTGTCAATCAGACATCTGATATGCATTAAAATACACAATGGTAGACTTGTTCTTTGTGGTACTCATCCTTCTGTGATTCCTTCTCAAATTTCTGGAAGTTTATTTTTAAAAATTGTATCATCTATTTTTTTTATTTTATTTTTTATTTTTTATTTTTTTATTTTTTCTTTCTTTATTAGTTAGTTTTGTATTCAGCAAATACAGTCAGTTTGGTACCATTATTAGACTCATCCGTGACCTACCCCCTCCCCTTGGCCCCTCCTTGTTGAGGTATATGGGTCATGCATTGTGGAGTTAGCCCACAGTTATGGGTAAGCTAAATGTCTCTGCATATCATGACCCAACATGTGGCTCTGACATTCTTTCCGCCCACTCTTCCACAAAATTTCCCTGAGCCAGGATGGGTTCATTTTTGGTCTGCTTCAGTGATGAGGTGTTGGGGGCCTCTGAGGCTCTGGCTCTCTGATTTGGTAGGAGTTGATTTTTCTCTGTGTTGATCTCCTTCCCCCTTGTGCTGGTATCTGGTTCATCAGGAAAACAGCCCCCTTGCTTGTTTCTCCAATTTTTCTTAGTTTCAGCCGGGGCCCTTTTGAGGTATGATGGGGTGGCTCTCTCCTTAGGATCTACGTCTATCTGAAAAAGAGAAGCAGATTCTCTAACGAACAGTAAGTTAGCATCAGGACAAATGAGATAACCCTTTTTTTTATATATAGAGAATTTAATAGGTGTAGGCCCTCTTGTAGCCCACAATTGATGGTAGCTTGATATTGGAGAGTGGGTTTATGTTTGGATCTGGTTCTGACTTGTTTCCCAGCTCCAGCTATGGGTCCCATACCAGTGAGGGGATCAGTTAGCCAAATTAAGAGCAGTTGGTTCCCCACCATGGCTGTGTGCCACCACTGCACTTGTGTGGGTATCACAACAAGTTATTTGCTGCTAAGTAGATTAGACCATGAGTTGCTTGGACAGATATTGGTCATTTTCCCCCAGTCGCCCATGTAGCAGCTTCTGGCACTAGACGCGCTGACTGTCTGGGGACTGACTCTCTTCCAACTTCCAGCCATGCCATTCTAATTTGCATGTCAATCACATAAGGTGTCTTCAGCAGTAGGGTCTTACCACTAGCCTTTGGTGGGTCATCAAGTACTCTGACAGAATCTGTCTGTCTTCACCCACAGAATCGGAGAAAATATTTGCGGGTTATCCAACTAATAGAGGCCTAATCTCTAGAATCTACAAAGAACTCAAAAATCTAAACAGTAAGAAGTCAAACACCCCACTCACAAAATGGGGCAAAGAGCTGAACAGGCAGTTCACAGAGGAAGAAATAGAAATGGCAAACATACACTTAAGAAAATGTTCATCATCCCTAATCATCAGAGAAATGCAAATTAAAACAACTATGAGATTCCACCTTACCCCAGTAAGGATAGGAAACATCAAAAAATCAAATAAAAATAAATGCTGGCGAGGATGTGGAGAAGTAGGAACACTCATCCACTGTTGGTGGGAATGTAGGATGGTACATCCACTTTGGAAAGCAATATGGAGACTTCTGAAAAAGCTGAGTATAGAGATACCAACAGACCCAGTTATTCCCTTACTGGGCATCTACCCTAAAACCTTCAAACCACAGGCTAGAGAGATTTGCTCAACCATGTTTATAGTGGCTCAATTTGTAATAGCTAAGTGCTAGAATCAACCCAGATGTCCATCACTAGAAGAATAGATAACTAAGATATGGTATATCTACACAATGGAATTCTATACAGCAGTAAGAAAAAGTGACACAATGAAATTTGAGGAAAAATGGTTGAACCTGGAACAGATCATTCTCAGTGAACTTACCCAATCACAGAAAAAAAATCGCCACATAGTCTCACTCATCTACAGCACCTAACCTGAATCTACCCAAGATACCTTACATACCCAGCAAGCATCTCCTAGACTAGACACTAGGATGGAAGGGGCGGGAGGGGAGGGCAGCAAAGGGGTGGGAAACACAAATCTAGATCCAAACGGCAATAGTACCATTAAATTCTACTTACTAAAAGACAGACCAAATGGCTGATCCTTCACCAGGCCCTTACAGGGAACATCTGAACCACAAGACACTGGAGAGGGTAGGATCATGACTAACCTTAATCTTCTACATCTTCCCTCCCTCCTTCTCCCTTTCCCTCCCTCTCTCTCTTATCTCTAACTGTTGTATATTAGTTATCATTTTCCTCATTTTCTTAGTGGGCACTGACCTGTAACTCCCAGATCCAGCATGGGGCTATCATCCACAATGAGCTTTTGATCAGAGAGACCTACAAGGTTTCCTAAAAGACAGACAGATTTCTGTATCATCTATTTTTAAGAAACAAAAAACCCTGCAAGGTTTCCATGAGTTTTCCTTCTTAGGAAAAGTTAGTAAAATTGCAAATAACCCATTATTCTGATGTTGGAAATGCCCAATCCCTTGTATTACACACCTGGTTTCGATAATTTTTCAATGTCTTTTATTCAGTGTTTTTTGTATTTTGCATATTAAATTGGTTTTATGTGGGAAAGTTGAGTCAATTAAATGCTGATTTCATGATAGTTATACTGGATATTAAGCTGAACAGAATCCTTCAAAACAGCTATTCCAGGATATTAACCAACGTTACAAAACATATAGTGTTGATTAAAAAATAGTAGGGATGCATTGTCCTCTTGCCTACAAGACCCTGACCTCACCACCAGAGAAACCAGGAAAGAAGACGCATAAAGTGAATTATTACGTAGACACTTTGGCTGTATGCAGAGCTGGTTTTAATATTTAAATTTCCAGGAACCAGCCATAGAGCATAAGTTCCTACATAGTTTTAAGATCCTTGCACTGTACCTAATATTTAGTTCCAGTATCAATTATATTTGAAAAGCAGTGTTTATTCAAATCTGTGAATACATAAGTTATAGTTTTTTTTTTCACCATCTCTGGGACAAACTGAAGGACCCAGATAACTTATTTTTATGCATTTAAAATGCAAACCACGAAGCACATTAATGTTGCTAATGGAATTTGGGAATCATCTGTTTGTGTATTTAAAGCTCCATGGATCCTAAATCCTCTATTCAAAAGTACTTCCTATCCACATCTAGGCTATGTCTCTAGACATAAATAAGTTACCCAGGAACTCCCATGATTACATAAAACCTTGTTTACCAAAATGTTTTTCTGTCCCCAAACATTCCTGAGAAATGGCCTTATATACCCTGATATGCACAAGTGTGCCTCATTGCATCATGAATCGCTACTCTCTGGCATACTTGTCTCCCTGCTGGTACCTGACTGTGGTTTGTAGCCACCATTCATTGAAAATGCAAATGATTGAAGGGTAAAAGATTTGATTGTGCAGCTAACTCATTTATCAGAAGTTCTTTCATTCATGAATACAGGAATACAGGATCATATATTCTATAGGTTGAAACCAATATTGCATTAGAACTCAGAAAATGTCAGTTTGAGCAACTGTATGAAAACAATCCAATTTTATCCTTCCCTCAGCCATTGAAAAGACATGCTTGTTTGCTTGCTTGTGGCAACGATGCTGTTTGTGTCATTGCTACTAGGAGACAGTTTGATCCGTTACAAAGTCAAGTAAGTGTATTATCGCCAGGAAAATTTGAACATCTTCTGATCAAAAAATATACAGGGATTTTAATTAGGGCAGAACAGGATCTGAGTAACTCATATGCCAAGTCTCCACTTCAAAGAGATACCCCAGTCAATACAATGCTCAGAGGATATTGCTCTTTCATTATTTACAGCGCAAGAGATTTAAAACAAGGGAATCATAATGGTCTGGGGAGATTGAACCAGGTTCTTCCTCAGCAACTGAAAGCAGATTATAAAAATATGCAGACTTTCCTACAAACATTATTTTGGATAGTCTCCTTGTATATTTCAGAAAGAAAGAAAGGAAGTCCACTTTAATAATAAAAGACAATAAGGTACATTTTCTAACAAGAGGAATACAAATAGTCATTGATTCCTGACTCATAGAGTCTTTTATTCCAACATAAATACATTTAGATACGTTAGAAAACAACATATTTAGGTAATACTATAATACTTCAAAGCAAACTATAGCTATTAATTAAATATATTGATAATTTATATAGTTTTCACTTTAGGAAATAGAAAAAATAAAAAAAATTACTCATACGTTTTTCTAATATTTCATATGTATTATATGCTTGTTATAATTGTATGAATCTGACCTAACAGGTTCATACTGAATAGAGCAGAAGACTGTCAGGGTTGCTCACTGAGGACTCTGCTAGCAGCTGACACTACACTACAGTGGCAAACACTTCATTTCTGCTCTTAAGTCCTTTCAGCTCATAGGAAGATGTCTATTTGCATGATCTAAGACAACCTCGTTTACATAAAACCATTTGATTGTAACTGCTAATAACATCTACAAAATAGTTCACAGCAACACCTAAATTATCATTTAATTGAAAATCTGGTAGAGCCTAGGCAAGTTGACATATCCTAGTGACCATCACTACTAGATAATATAGAAGTGAGACTTTGGTCAAGGATCTGAAGAGAGCTCAGGGTCAATTACAAGGAGAACAGTTTTCTTCACCTATGCAAGAGTTGGACCATATTTTCATGTCTTGAGAATCACCTGTAGCTAGAGAAAAATGCACTAAACAAGGAGTTAGGAAAGCTTGGTTCTTCTCCCCTGTATGCCATTAACTTGCTGCAGAATCTTGAGTACCCACTTAACCTCTCTGACCTTCAATTTATCTGTTAAAACAAAGACAGTTTAACAAGCAGAGAATTCCAACAGCTACCTCAAACTCATTCTGTGGCCAGGTGTAAAACATACACAAGTGATGTAGACATGGTCTATGTGCAAAGAGTTTTCATGCAAATTTTCCAAAAAATTCCCAATGAGGAATCATCACTGGTTTTCCATTTCTGCAGGCCTTTATTTTCTTGAGTGCTTTAATCTTATTTTATAAACTATAGCTCTCTAAAAGTATGCTTTTTGTTGTTTTTCTCATCAGGCCTAAATGACCTTATGACCTAAATGGGTAGTACATAGGAATAGAAAGGAAAATAATTGTTAGGTTATAGTAAAGAGGGATGAATTTTATAATTAAACGGCACAATGAAGTGAGAAGAAAAAAAGGACTACTTCCCTGAACAGCCTCTGAAAACCTAATTCTGTGATTAATTTAACTATGGCTTTCTGTTGTATTTATTAAACACTGTTATATGGTAAACCAATTTATTCATGACCTAATGATTTTTTAAGGATTTTTTTTGAAAAATATTCTAACAGTGGAAGCCATACTCACTTTCCAGGATATGCAGTAGAAGTTGGATGGATGCTCCTGCAAAAGGAAGGCTTGCCCTGAGCCTTGTGCAGACCTGAGTGTGAAGCAAAGCCACTCGGTAACAAGAGACTCCCTGCTCATTAACTACGGATGGCTGTGAGTCCTCAAGCAGAGAGAAGCTACAAACCTCACCTATGATCTCTACTGAAATTAAATTTTTGTGGGCTCTTTACATACAGTCCTTTTCCCAAAACCAATTTGCATAATTTGGTATAATTTGAAATGATTGACACAGGTTGCTAATTGTTAGGGTAGAAACTAGACCCTTAAAGTCGCTAAGTCTCAAAGGCAAAGGTCAGAATCCAGTACCTGGCAGTGTGGGTCAAATTGATATTAGTTTAATAATCTGTAAACTATGCAAGAAAATGTAATTGTCCTACATTACAAGGATAGTCCTTCCACTGCAGTTTATTCAAATGTGTAATCTAAATAATTGAGTACCTCTGCATACAATCCAGCATTCCTTCATATGCAAACACCATTTAATAGATAGTTAAATCCAAATAGGTAGATAAAAGGTGCCAGAATATAATTGGTTTGCTTTTGATTATTTTATTGATACCAATTTACTTAAAGAGTAAGTCTAGACAAGGTAGAATTTATTGTCACAGAATATGCTGTTTTCCAGAGGGGGTTAAAGGATTCAGTGATGTTATTTCAACCTCCACACATGAAAGCTTGGTGGAAGTGAAATTGGACCAAATGGTTCACTTTGTCTTTGCCAAGGCTTACCCCTACAAACTTTGGTTGAAATTCAAAACTTTCTTCTGGTTATGTAAGATCTGCTTAAGTAATTCTGGATTGCATACAGGACATCAACCACTCTACAGCTTTTTTTTCATATGTTATT
The DNA here is from genome assembly GCA_036346955.1 of Dipus sagitta. NCBI lineage: Eukaryota > Metazoa > Chordata > Mammalia > Rodentia > Dipodidae > Dipus > Dipus sagitta. Next base: position 76,328,693 of record CM070780.1, read on the forward strand.
TTTATTTATTTATTTGAGAGCACACACCAGAGAGGTGGAGGGAGTGAATGGGTGCACCAGGGCATCCAGCCACCAAAAACAAACTCCAGATACTTGCGCCACCTTGTGCATCTGGCCTGCATGGGTCCTGGGAAATAGAACCTAGGTTCTTTGGCTTTACAGGCAAGGGCCTTAACCACAAAGCCATCCCTCTAGTGCCCGTCTTACAGTTTTGGGACTAGATGGATAGTATAAATTAATACCAGGAATAAAAAGCAATCATTGATGTCTGTTTTTAACAGCTGTATTTCAAGGCTTGGTTAAGTTATAGTATCTTATGCAATTTTCAATATTTTCTCTGAGGTTTGTAAATCATCTGAATTTTCAGGGAAAATAGAAGTGAGATAAATTTGAACACCCCAACATGAATAAAGAAGAGGTGCATTGTTTCATTGTTCAAGACTGAAGGATGTGGGGTAGTTCAGAGCTTCGAAGATAAGGAAAGTTAATCCACAATGAATACGTATGTATAGATATAGATTGTTTTTTCAATACACGGGATAGAATTCAGGTCCTCCTGCATGTTAGACACTCTACCACTCAAGCTACACCCCCAGATTCCTAATCTGTCGTTATTGAGAAGCTGTGTTCTTTCCAAAATAGGGTTAACAGTGCTTGTCCCTAAATTATCTTACTTTATTTTTTGATTTATTAACTGTTACATAAGAATATAAATATTGTATGTAATATGAGGTGCCACAGGATGCGTTCATGCATCTAAGTATTATACAGTTTTTAAATCAGCATGAGAATGTGTATCTCCTCGAGCATGTACCATTTCTTTGTGGGTAAAAAAAAACAAACATCTTCAAAATCTTTTCTTCCAGTTTTTTTAAATTAATTAATTTTTTATTGACAACTTCCATGATTGTAAACAATATCCCACGGTAATTCCCTCCCTCCCCCCATGTTCCCCTTTGAAACTCCACTCCCCTTCATGTCCCCTCCTCCTCTCAGTCAGTCTCTCTTTTATTTTGATGTCATCATCTTCCAGTTTTTTAATATGTACAGCACATAATGTTTTCCACATTGTTTTTGTATACAACGTTGTTTACAAAAGTACACTAGGATTCCTAATTGTAATTTAGTAACAATTGACTAACATTATGCCTCTCCTCCTGCAACAGCTGTTAAAATCTTTTAAAATATTTCTGTATCTTACAAATGAAGATTTAATTTATTTTTGATTTTTTTTACTTTTTTGGCTAGAAAACAACTCAAGTAGTTAAACATAATTATTTTTAAATGACATATCCATTATTAACACTATATTATGCCACTACCTGCAAAATAACTTGATCTATTATGCTTAATTCTATTTTGTAACTAATAAACATAGGCTTAAAATGCTTTGAGACTCTAGAGAGATGGTGCAGCTTTTAAGGCACTTGCCTTCACGGCCAAAGGACCAGGTTCAGTTCCTCGGGACCCACATCAGCCAGATGCACAAGGGAGTGCATGCATCTGGAGTTTGTTTGCAGCAGCTGGAGGCCCTGACATCCCCATTCTCTCACTGTCTCTTTCTACCTGCCTCTCTCTCTCTCTCTCTCTCCCTCTCTCATAAAAAAATAATTTAAAAAAAAAACTTTAAAAAACACTTTGAAAAATCATTAGCTTTTTAAAATATGTCAGTATATACTTAGTAGGTGTTAATGCATTTAAACTTAATAACACAAGTATATAGAAGTAAGGCATAAGAATTAAAATTATCATTTATTTGTTTATTTATTTTGTTTTTTGAGGTAGAGCTTCACTCTAGCTCAGACTGACCTGGAATTATACTATGTAATCTCAGGGTGGCCTCACTCTCACGGCGATCCTCCTACCTCTGCCTCCCAAATGCTGGGATTAAAGGTGTGTGCCACCATGCCTGGCTATAATTATTATTTTTTTAATTCCAAAAAGACCTTTCCCTTCTTTTCAATATGAATGCCTCCAGAATGGGTGTTTAGTATACCAATTTTTGATAATAAATACTCATTTCTTGGAAATGTCTATGAAAGGAAAATGTTTTGAATACTATTTATTTTCAAGCAGAGAGAGGAAAAGGAGAGAAAGAAACTATGTGCATGCCAGGGCCTCTATTTTTATTATTAAGCAGAAACTTGTATGGGACATCATGTGTTGGTACCATCATTTCCCTCTTTGCTGTCCCCTTTTCACTGAGGGCCCTCCTCCGTGGGATTGCTGGTGTTCACCATAGAGTTGTGAGTTATGAGTTGTGAGAGCTGCAGTCAGTCATTGTGTACGGGGCAATGCATCTGGATATTCCCTCCCACCCTGTGGATCTTACAAAATTTCACCCCCTTTTCCATGAAATTCCCTGAGCCTTGTCAGTGTGTTTTATGTCCACTTTAGTGTTGGGCTTCCAGTAATTTCTAGATTTCTGTTTTGGTACATTTTGGGTATCCTTAGTGTCTATCTCCATCACCCTGGCGCAGGTTGTTGGGATCACTGTGCACTCTTGCTTAACTCACTAATTCCACTCTGGTTTCATTTGGAAATCCAGAGCCTCTTGAGCCTGCTCCTGAACTCCAGATACATGTGTCACTGTGCATCTGGCTTTCGTGGGTACAGGATATTGAACCCAGACAAATAGCACACTTAACTGCTGAGCCATCTCTCCAGCCCTTAGGCCAGTCTTGAACTTGCGATTGTCCTGCATCAGCCTCCCAAGTACCTAGGACAACAAGTCTACCAAACATATTTGGCTTGTATATTTTGAATTATCACAGTTGTATATAATTATATTTTTGGAAGTTTTTAGACATTTGGATTCACATTTGAGTGAATATTTTACTTCATTATTTCATGTTGTCAAATTATCCTTTTAAAATATTTTGTGAGTTTGTATTCTACACAAGTAAATAAAAATTTCCTAAACCTTTGTCCATATAGCCTCATATTTTTATGCATGTTCCAATTGATGACACACTTGTCTTTGTTGAAGCATTTACTGAAAAGAGCGTATAAGGGTGAAGCCTACATATTTATGAAGATTTATTTATATAGTTAATATACTTGCACTTCTAAAGACTGCATTTTTGATATACAAAGAGAGAAAGTATTGATTGATCGATTTTTAGTACTTTTCTCTTAACTATCTCACTGTGTCCTACCAGAGAAACCAAAAACTTCATAAAAATCTTCCCTAGGTCACTGTGCAATATTGTGGATTTTATGTGTACCTGTAGAAAACATGTGTACGTACTTGTACTTGTGTAGGCTTAGGTCTTCAAGAACCACTGTGGATATGGTCATGTATTAAGATAAAATCAGTAGAAAATTTCCATGATAAAAATTTCCCTCTTTTTAATGACCACACATATGTTAACTTTTTCAAGATGTATTTTTCATCTCCTCAAGGAGTTTCAAGTTTAGAAACAGCAAAACTGATAATTTTTTACTCTTTACTCTTTACTGGCTTTGCTTCTAAAATTGCTTAGGAGAAATTTGTAGTGCTTTTTTTGGTGAAAATGTTGCAGGGGCAATATTACCGTTCATCCTTTTTGAGGGTGTATATAATTCATCTCACCAGCCATCAGAATTCCCAATGGGTAAATTACTCTAGAGATCTCTGTGCCCTCACACTGTATCAAATTGACCTGGTCCTTGTTTGCCATTTTTGTGTACTACATTGCTTATTTAACAAGAAACAGAATGATTGTAATTCTGAGAAGGTCCTTTGATAGTAGTTTTGACACTCTGCCTGAATAATGACCCTCATTATGGTGCTGGTGACAGGCTCTGAAAGTCCTGATTTATGAATATATCACAGGTTCAGCATTAGAGCTCCCCCTACTCACTTACTTCTGATATAGACTCAGATATGGACAGAGCCCTTTGAAATATAGAAAGGCTGAGATAATTGCATGATTATGACCATTCAAGTCATCTCTTATCCTGATTTAACAAAGCTCTACATTTAATTTTGACTGTCTCCAAAGTTATTAGGAACCTTTGACAACATGTTTATTAGAAGAATGTGTCTCAGAATACTGCACCCATGACAAAGGTGGAAGTTATTCTGACTTTTCTGTTTCAAAGCCTCAGCAAAATTTCTATTGCAAATACTCATTAATGGTTGATATGATAATAGACTGTTAGAAGCGAGACTAGCTAAGAGCAAAAAGTCTGTGTCCTTGATAAAACAAATTACAAGACACTCTGTAAACACTTTCCTCTGCAGAATGTTGTTGATTTATTGTTTCCTCTATAGTGATTATTTAAATAAATGTAGCTAATTTAGTTCATTTGCCAAACTGTATAATTTTGTTCTTTGTGAAAGGGTTATATGTAAAAGCCTCAAGGAATCACATCCCCATTAATCTTTTTACAAGTGCAATAAATAAGTAAAGAGACATGGTTTAATTTTGCCAGTTAGAAGATATTTAAATAGCAGTGGTGGTAAACTGATTTCTTTTCTACTGTTTGGGGAAAAAGTCCATGTTAATGTACTTTTCCTTGTGAATAGTTTATATGAGAAAAAACATAGCACAACCATTTGTGAGATCATAAGAAACAAAGGCGTTTTAGCTGTCTACCCTTCTGTACCTTGGAATTCTTTTTTAAAATGTTATTCAGCTCATGTTTTTCCTACTGCATTTTTTTCAAAATGTTTTAAGAGTCTTTAAAATGTTATAATAATAGTATCGATTTTTTTTTTCTTCAGGAAAAGCCATGGAATATGGTACTGCTCAGCATTAAAAAGAAAATTCTAGACTGTTTGCTGTCCAGCAATAAGGAGACCCATCTCCTTGTGACTTCATTGCAAATGGAGAACAAGGTCTTTAGGTACTCTTAGCTGATTCCTTTTGAGACGATTGTCATGAGCTGGCCCTTGAGATTAAAAATGCATAGTTACTAAGGACAGTGGTTTGAAGTTAATTGTAAGTGAAGTGTGGTAATAACCTGGAGTAAAGTTAATAAGGGCCCTCAATTTCATAGCAAACTCAGTCACTTACAGCATTTATGGGATGATTCTGAAATCTTTAAACAAAGTGATGAGATTGAATTCCTTTTAGCAACTAAGAATTTTCAAAAACCTTTACATCTGCAAAGCCTTTTTTCTTATTTCATTAACATATTTTTAGTAAGTCAATTTCTAAAGGAGAAAATATTTGCCACCTCTTTGGGGTAGGTATCATTAATGAAATGGATCTTTGAGAAACTCCCATGCCCTATCTCATATACATATTTTGTCAAAATTCTGATGGTGATATCTCCTTCTTTTGCTTTCCTGCTTAAATAGGCCTCCTACAAAAGTACACTGTGCTTGTACAAAAGTATTTCAGAGCATAACAAAACCTTCTAGACCTTAATAACTATACATGACTGATCTGTCCTTTCCAGCAAGGTTAACCGCTTCTCCCAAGGAGTTAAGTGGCATATAAACTATTGTTCACACCATTTGTGCTAACAGTGTAGGATGACCTCAAATACCATAGTGGCCATACAAGGTACCTGCACTATGCATTTATCAACAAAGGGAAAAGGACCACAGGGGCAGATCTGACTGTAAGTGTATTAGGACTCTATAAGGATAAATGCCTAACGTCACTCTACACCAAAAAGTAATTACAGTGCCATTGTTTCTGTAGTGTTAATATTTTTTACAGTTCTTTAGAAATGCATGCTACTTAGTTCCTAAGCTGACATCTGTACCATATTATATTTTATACAAAGCACCCAGACTAAAGTATAGAGCAATCAAATAACTGTAAGATCACTTTACTCTTACAGGAAACCAACAACAGATATAAAATATAGATAAAGGAATAGTTAAATTTAGTAGTTGATTTTCACACTTAAATTATCTAATTAACAATAGTCTGAACAGCCACATTTTAAAGGTTTATTCTTTCAAAAATTGCCTGCTCTACTCAGAGTGTATCATTCTTTATTATGTATTCACAGTCTTCTATTTTTATTTTTATATTGCACCAATTCTTTCTGCATGCCTCGCTTTTGTCACTTAAATATTCTTTCTTTATTTTATACTTGCTTGCATGCATGTGTTTCTGAGAAAGAAGCACTAAGACACTTGTTTACACACATAAAAATGCACACACACACACACACACGCACTATAAAGTAGTCAACACAAAATATCTGTGACTCACCACTAGCAAAATGGGGATGTTGGCTCCTTTGACTCAACAGGCACATATATCCCCCTCAAATATTTCAGTCATTCACATTCAGCGTTTATTTCCCTAATACAAGGAAATAGGAACAGGGTTCAGTGTCTAGGCAAGAAAATGGTGGCTGCTTTGTATGGGTCCTGGAAATTGTACTGTGCTAATTTTATAATAATTATATCTTCACTATGAAATTTTCTCAGAGCAAAATGTATAGGTTACATTATGTATTAAATACTATTCATTGTTGTGCTAAAACATGGTATCTCAGTAAAATATGATATTAATAAGCAAATATGTCTCATGTAAGCACTGTTGTGAGGACTTTATGATAACTGGTTTTGAAGAGCAAATGACAGTGCTGAGTAGGTGCCGAGTGATGGTGGAAAACTATTCATATTTATCTCGAAGTGGGGGGTGAATAAACTAAAGTCTTTCTACTACATGGAAAGTATTTCACTTGTGTTTCTGTGTCCTCCTAGAGACCTTGGAAGTTTTATAGTCATTTAGGTGGTTTTTATGGCGATGTGACCACTGAACTATGATTACTTCCAATGGTTGCCTTCTGCAAAATAAGCCTTCACCAACTTTCCCTAGAAATACTTATCCCATATTTTGCTTGCTATGATGCAACTCATTTCCATATTGTATTATGCATAGCTTTTATTCCAGTACCAAGTATAAAAAGTACATATATAGTATTAGAATGTACAGATAAATTTTGTTTATCTATAAATTCTACATACTGAGAGTATGCAGGGATGAAATTCTGTGAAACAGCCACTATCTGGTTAGGCTTTTTCTGACTACGTGGGAGTTTACCATGTTACCATACAGGGAATTCCAAAAGAATATTCATTAGCATGGACCTGAATGCTATAATTAGGGAACTGCAGATAGGGTAGAATGCATGGGATATAATGGCAGAGTAGAGAGACTTACAAGTAATGAGGACCATATTATGAAGAGCACTGATTCTTTATTCTGTAAAATTGTTAGACATTGACAAATATTCAAGAAATGGAATGAGTATATTTGTGTTTGTAAGTATGAAGGGAAGAATAAATTGGAGAGCAGCAGAAGAGAGACAGGAAAATCAAAAAGAGAACAAGGGGAAGGAAAGGCAAAGGCTTGGGTCATTCTTCAGAAACCAGGAAGTGATAAGAGATAAAGGATAAATGAAAGACACTATAACCTCTAAGTCACAAGACTGCCATTCTCCTACTGGACTCTTCTTAATCCTATTATTATTATTAGTCATAGAGAGAGAACATGTGCAAGAAAGAGAGAGAGGGAGAGAACTGGTGTGCCAGGGCCTCCAGCCAGTCTAATTGAGCTCCGGATGCATGTGCCATCTTGTGCACATGTGAAAACTTGCATGATTGTATGACATTGTGCATCTGGCTTATGTGGGACCTACAGAATCAAAAATGAGTCCATTGGCTTCACAGGCAAGCACCTTAACCACTGAGCCATCTCGCCAGCCCAATCCTATTTTCTTTAAAAGCAAAGTAAACATCTGACTTTGATGGGGCGCAGTTGAAATATGTGAAGATCAGCTGAGATGCTCAAGTCTGCATCTTTGTAGAGTCAAATGGGTAAGCCTCCCAGGATATAAAAATAACCCTGTCCTTTACCCCCTGTCACTCTTTCCTATACCTCTCTCTCTCCTCCATCTCTCCATGGCTGTGTTACTGAAACTACATGTCTCCTTTTGTTTCTGAAAGAACATCTCGTCAATCCAGCTTACCATTTCTCCCCAAGCTTCATCTCTGCAGAAGCTTTTTGTAAACCCCAGGCCATCTCCTCAAACGTAATGGGTGCCTACTTTGGGAGTCAGTTGTTTTATCCAATGCTCGCCCCACATATGGTTAATAGGTACATAGTACATGAGTAATTAAACTGATTGACTGACTATCTGGAATGAGTGATTGAAGTAAATTTGGGTCTAGGAGATAAATTGGTAAGCATGTTTATTCTTCAATGTGATCTTTGTTCTGTCATGAACTCTATCTTCTTTAGCTTTAATCACACACTGATTAAAGATGAGACCTGCAAATTGGGTCTCAGGACATAGCTGATGAAATTGTGCAGAGAGATGGGAGACCAAGAGAAAGATAGAGACTGTGCTCATGTCATGAAAAATTTCTTGATGGAGGGCTGAAGAGATGGCTCAGCAGTTAAGGTACTTGTCTTCAAAGCCTAGCAATCAGGGTTCAGTTCCCCAGTATCCACATAAAGCCAAATACACAAATTGCCACATGCATCTGGACTTTTTTTTGCAGCAGTTGGAGGTCCTGGCATGCCCATTCTCCCTGTCTGTCTCACTTCTTCTCTCTCTGCTTGTGAATCAATCAATATATAAATTGTATTTTAAAAAGTTAAAACAATTTTTTTGAGGGAGAACATGCATTATATTCCCATCATGGTGGCAAAGAAGGGAATGACTGATGTAAGTCATAATAAACATCACAGGGACAAGGAGTATAGGTCCACAGAGGCAAACAGTTTTGATATCACACTGGTGGTTGTGTAAAATGGCACTTGTCCTTTCTGACCAGTAAACAATGTTTCTTTTAATAAAAAGAATGTAAAAGCTTGGAAGAAAATTTAAATCATATGGAAATGAATTTGAACATTAGAATATAGCTTGCTGGAGCCATAAGAACTTTTCTGAGAAAGTCAGTATATGATCAGTACAGGTCTGAGAAAGACGAGCTGAAAGGCAACAATGGATGCACCTATGAACCTTGTACCTGACTTCATTGTGGCAAATATATTCTTGGAATAAAAGATCAAGGATATTGGGAGGTAGAATAACAGGTCATATATGTAAGCACCCAAGGCAGAATTACTGTGCGTGAAAAAATGCACATAATTAACAAATTCTCGGGTTTTGAACACATGGCCTCACTGCTAAAACTTTACAGCACAGATTCTGTGTTTTGAATACAAGGTCCAGACATTTCTGAACTAACATGGATAATACAGGTTATATGGGAAATGAAATCATTGAAAACAGTTTAACTAAATCTCTCCCTTCCCTCCCTTCCCTCCCTCCCTTCCCTCCCTCCCTCCCTCCCTCCCTTCCTTCCTTCCTTCCTTCCTTCCTTCCTTCCTTCCTTCCTTCCTTCCTTCCATCCTTCCTTCTTTCTTCCTTCGTCTTTTGCTTTCTTTGTTTTAAAACAATGCAGCCAAATCTCACAATTCGTTTGCTTCAACCTCTCCAGGGCTAGGATTATAGACACATACAATAATGCCTGAAATTAAAAGTAAGTTAATAAATTAAATAGTTCAAATTATAATAATTAACAGATATTTTAAATTTTGTCTATGTTCCCTATTATGTAAATTATTTATGTTTAATCTAAAACCTAATGGAAAATGGAAGTAAATTTTCATTTTTCCTCCTCTGTAATTACAACTTGTTTTCAGGTTGAAGTGAATTTTTCCCTTGAATTCTCTTCCAATTGCAGCCATCTCCTAGCAACTTCTCCTCTTACCAATGCCTTCTTACCTCCATGACTCATCATTTCACATGCTCGTCTTTCATTTATGTTAAAAGAAAATTAACCTCCATTCCCTAGAAAAGACTCAGTTGCCAGAAACCATGAGCTAAACAAAGAATTTATTTTCCCCAAAAGGAAGTGAGTTTGCTGTTCCTGTTATTATCTGGGCCTTGGATAAGGACTCTGTCCGCTCTGTGCTAACTTTGCTGGTGGCGGTGGAACTGCCCCTAGGGCTGCCTTACAGTCAGCCTGCTGATGGCCTGTCTCTTTTCCCAGATGTTACTGATGAAGAATAACCCTCAGCGATTAAAGAGACAGAGCCTACATTCTTGCATTTCTCCATCTTTTCTCTGGATCCCTGGTAAACAGTTAGAAAAAAATCCCACAATGATCATTTAAAAGGGGGTAGAGAATTTTTAGAGTGCATTTTTTTTTATTTTCCTTAAGAATAGAATAGAAATGCATTTTTTAAAAGATCCTTTAGAAATGCTGTGGGTTGCACAATGAGGTGCGTTCTCTGTTCTTTCATGTTATAACTTTTCCCTTGTACGCCATTATTGTTATTGACAGCATTTCTAAAGGCTTTAAAATAAAAGGAAATTAAACAGTGAATCAATAAAGATTAGCTATTTTCTACAGATTACTAGCTTATCATTCTCATAATTACAATAATGGTTGCTGATGGAAATTGTATTTATGTGGATCATTTTATTCTTGTTATTTACTATTATTAATGTTACCATTATTATCTTCTTACCCTTCAGTTCACAAGATGTATCTTCTCAGTGAATTTTAATTCCAGTAGCTTGCTATTATACTGTACATAATCCTATCAAAGACTGTCCTTCATGCAACATTTTCAGTGATATATTATCACAGAGACCATTAATGAATGAGCTTCATGTCTTACTAATACTGTTTTAGATACTATTTTTATTAATTTCCCAAGCTGTAACTCTTCATATACTACCTGTGTCTGTCTCCTATTAAAGTTGTGTTTTCAATTTTTACATGGAGATTTCAAAGGAAACCATTAACTTTGTCTTTAAAAATACATTTTACTTCAGATTCTCAATGATTACATTATCATAATGCCCAGGCTTTGTTCTCTTACTGCTAACAAGTTAATTTTCACAATTTTCCTTTACTTTGGATTCCAATTTTATGTTAACAATCAAAATTAAAACAATAACACTATGATCTTTCTGACATGCAACTGGGATAAGAAGTAACTTAAAAAACATACCAATTGCACTCTGTCCCCTGCCAAAAATCCGGACACTATAGTCAAATAAAGAAAATAATTATGCCAACTTTGTACATACTATCTCTAAGCACTGTTCCTTGAAAGTAAATACAGTCATCATAGAGAAGGTACTGTGCTCCTTGGCAATAATTTATTTCATTCTTTATTTATTTTATTTTAAAGGAGCTGAGACTGTTACTAACAGGAAAGTCATTTACTTGGCTTTGTTACAGCCACATGCTTCAGAATGCAAGGCATTGCTATGCAAAAAAAAAAAAAAAAAAAAAAAAAAAAACTGTCCCTGAAGTTTTTGTCATCTTTTTCTCTTTCCTTTGCACTGGGAATTTTGTAGGATAATATAAATTCTTTTCATATATTCCTACAGGAAAGGTCAAACACAGAAATGTAGATTAAACAAGCTTAGACTGTAGCTACATTCCTTTGTAATTACGTTAAAAAATTCTGACAGTATAAAATTAGTGGCCAATATTAAAATGTCCCTAAAACTATACTATGTATAGAACATGTAAATAAGCTTAGATTCCTTTGAAGAAAGATTAAATATACATGTGATATTCTGCAGCTTAGATTAATAGCTAAAGAAAAATGCATTATTATGGTAATACAAACTTATAATATATTTAGCATATAGCTATAGCTTTCTTCACATACACAACACACCTCTAATACTGGTTTATATTGATATGACTCATTAATCTTTCCAATACATCCGTTTCCTTTTTAATAATCTCCTAATTTATATTTATATTTATATGGAAAACATACAAACACTAGGATAACGGATTAGTAGTAATTAGAACAAGAACTGGTTAAATAATATAAAAGGGGAAAAAGAGACGAATAGGGAAGGAATGAGAAGGGAGAACAGAATGGAGGAGGCAAGAGGAGAGAAGGAATATAGAAAACATTTTATTTAAATCTAACCAGTGATATTAACCATGTCTGCTTTTTAGAAGGAAAATCCAACCTTTTAGAAAAGTTGCAGCTACAAGACTAGTCCTGCTGAGCATGAGGGCTAGTACCTGTAATCCCAGCACCAGAGCAGGGAGACCACAGCCAACTAGTGCTACATAGTGATGTCCAAGTCAACCTGGGATACAGAGTGAGACCATCTCAAAAGAAGGAGAAGGAGGAAATGGAAGACGATATTCTGTCCACAGTGTGGTGATTTTGAGCTCATATTCGTGAGATAAGAAATATTTAATTCCAAGTCTACAATTTTACTGGCACTAGAAAAAGGAATAGTAGACATCCTATAATGCTTATTACACTCTTCACATGGACTACTTTACTGATATTATTATCTTTTTTAATCTTCTAGATAACATTACATGTTAAGTAGTATAAATATTACTTTTCAAATGATTACACAGCTATTGTGTGGGTGTGCTAAAATGGTAATAGTTTGTCTCTGGGGGGTAGGGGTGCCAAACTAATACACAATCATTATAGTTGAAAGAGGCAATTTTTTTAAAAAAGCTCTGTTTTTATAATAACCTCTAGGTGGTTTCAATCAGATGTCCTTCACCCATAAACTCATGTGTTATGAATACTTGGTGCTCAGCTGGTGATTATTTCGGAGGTAGAACCTTGTTAGAGAAGGTGTGCTGTTGGGCGCAAAGTGTGTGTCAGGGACAGAAAACAAAGCAAAATATTTCCCCAAAGTCTAGCAGGTACAGTGAATTTGGGACTATGCTGAGGCAGAATATTCTGGAGGGGAGTGGATGTTACAACAGAACTGCATTGTGCATGGTGGCCAAGAAGCAAAAGAGAGAGAGAGAGAGAGAGAGAGAGAAAGAGAAAGAGACCACAGTTCTTATATCTCCTTCAAGAGCACACATTCAATGACCTAACTTTTTTTTCCCCTTTATTAATTGTGTACATACTCAGTGTGTAAACAGCTATGTTGGTACTGTCATGAGTCTCCTCCCTGTCCTCACGCTTCTGAAGGTACCCTCCTCCTTGGGGATTGTGGTCCTTGCGTTGTGGGGGTAGCCATCAGTTATAGGGAAGAGGCAATATCTCTGCATAATGACCCAACTAGCAGCTCTAACAATCTTTCCTCCCCCTCTTCTGTGAATTTCCCTGAGCTATGTTGGGTGCTTTTTAGGTCTACTTCAGTGATGAGGTCTTGGGAGCCTCTGTGTCTCTGGATATCTGGTTTGGTAGGAGTTGAGTGTTCTCTGTGTCTAACTCCTTCACCCTTGTGCTGGTACCAGGTTCACCAAGAAAGGAGCACTCTTATTCATTTCCCCAATTCCGCTATGGTTTCAGGTAGGCCCTGGTGAGGTGCAATGGTCACCCCAGGTTAGCCTCAGGTTCTGCGTCAATGACCTAACTTCTTTTACCAGCCCTGCCTCTCAAAGTTTCTACCAGCCCTCAATAAAATCTTAAGCTGTGGTCCAAGCCTTTAGCTCATGATCCTTTGGCGGACAATTATGATCCATACCATAGCACTAATATAGCATAAAAAATAAAGGTGCGCATTAAGTTCTAGCAATAGCAAATATAAAATGATTAAATTTCTATGCGCATGAATGTTGCTGGGTATAGAATTAATGATTGTATGAGTTGTATGACAATACTTGACAGATTTAACTTCTCGGACAAAGTTATTTTGGTTAATGGTTTAAGAGAGGACACAGTTTGTCATAGGGGACAGGCATGGCAACAGGAGCATTAGCTGGTAAAGGCGTTTTTGATCAAGAAGCAAAGAGAGATACATTTTGGTACAAATGCTTTCTTCTACTTTTTTTCCCTTTTCATTCATTTTGAGACCCCAGCCAGTGGAATGTTGCCCCTCCCCCATACATTCAGGGTGGATCTTCCCTCCTCATGTAAACCTTTCTAGAAACACCCTCATAAACATACCAAGAGGTATATCTCCTAGGTAATTGTAAACTTAGTCAAGTTGACAATAAAATTTAAACATCATACCTTTGGGGAGTCTCCAGTACTCATTCCAAAAATACTTCTTATGAGTATGATTTGATAAAAAAAAAATAATCCTTCAAAAAATAAGTGACAATCCCGATGCAGTCACTGTGACCTGGGTCTGAAACCATAAGCACCCTCATAAATAAGAGCCAAATTCATGCAGTAAGGGCAGAGTAGAGGTATTATTCATATAATGATGTCAATGGGACTTCATATACAGATGGGTAAAGACTAGATCAACACAAAGGATGAAGTTTGAGGGGGATTATTACCAAATTAATCATTTGGTCTATATGTCAGAATGGATATTGCTAAAGTCGAGTTAAATAAATAGGGCCTAAATATTCATCATAAGCATAGTAACATCATGCACAATACGAAGGCATAAAGTCAATAAAGCTATCAAAATGGGTGCGAAAAGTATACTTGCATCAAATCATTTTAAAGAAATGGTTACATTTGTTTCATATGTTTGTGTGTGATATGTATGTATCATAGATCTATATTTATCTATATAACACACATATAACAAATCATTTTAAATTAAAATTAACATAAGCTTGCATGACCTACAAATGGCATTTGTTACATTATATTCTGAAAAAAAAAAACCTTTTTACTGTTTCTCATACAAAATGTTTGCCATAAATACAATTATTTTTCACAGCATATTCATGTACAGTTACAATGCTGTCATTATGTTTTTCTAACTGGTTATTTTTGTTTAAGGAATCAGCAAGGCTACATTATGTTAACTTGAGGTTATATGTTCACAATGAATATAGACGTGAAAATCAATAGAAACATTTAAACCTGTGATATTAGAGAAGGGCCTCTCAAAAAAAGATAAATGCTAAAATCTGAAGCTCACATATACCAATGCACATTTTTGCTACACCTGAAAGCATGTTGATATGCCTCTCTTGCTCTTTATAGACAACTTGTACAATTTGAAAAACATTTCACGATTAAAAGATCCTCGATCTCAGTCATGTGATCTCATAGACTGTGAGAGAAACTCCAGGCTAGTGCTGTCCTCTTTATGCCCTGAAAGCATTATTAAGGTTAGTCTTGGGGCCCTTTATACACTACACTGAATAGAAGTGATGAAGATAAGTGACAGAACAACCCACATTTCATTCAAGGTAGGAAGTGAGGAATCCAGTCAGAAGTAATGGAACAGGAGGAGAGAGATCAATGGCCTTCGGCAAATGTGTGTTTTGCAAAAAAAAAAAAAAAAAAAAGTGTCTTCTCCTCCCTGCTCAGAGGTCTCTTATTCTGTAATAATACTTCATCATAGGTCTTTCAGCATCTTGCCTCCATCTGACTGATTCAGTTCCTCGCAAATTGTTGCTATTCACATACTTCCATTTCTTTTCCAGTGAGTTTTTTCTTGGCACCCCAAAGCACATTTCTAATTTTAAATTTGAAAATACGTGTTTATTTTCAGTTTTCACAGATCTTACAAAACATTCCAAATGGATAGGACCTAAATAAGCTCTTTGCAGCTTTTTCCAAAGGAATTTGTGTCTTGGAGACATTTTGAGATTATGAGTGACCTTCCATTCCAAAGAGAAATAATAGGCCTTCATGCTCCTTAGATTAGTTTTTCACACGCATGTGCACATGCATTCACATATATGTTTGTCAAAGCCATTTCACTCTGTCAGCAACTTTTAGTGAAAGGTGATTCAGGCAAGTATGACCAAAATCAAAACAGCATTTAAGGTGTAACAATGAAAGAGTTGTAAATTGTGTGTATGTGTGTATATAATGCATATTTTAAGAAAAATCAGTAAACTCAAAAAGTGTAAGACTCCAAAAATGTAAGGAAGACCTGTTTCATAATGCTGAATAGAAAAAAAAAAATGGGTAATTTTCTCAAAATGTATTTATTTATCTATCAGTTTCATTTGCTCTAACATTTTATTCCACAATTAATTCTGAAATGTATGATAACACAATTGAGAAGAGTAGGGAAGAGAGGGACACTGAAAAGCACTGACTCTCTAAAATATTAAAGTTTATTATATTTTACTAAAATAGCAATGATGTTATTAAATTACAATAAGACAATAAAAAAGCTCACTGTTTATTCGCTTGAATTTTAAATAAGTAGAAAAGCAGAGAAAAGGCAATATGGGTAAGATAATATAGAGCCAGATGTCAAGTTATTTAAGAACCTATTAGATATTCAAATAGGATTTAGTATGATGTAAAACTTATCAAATAATGGTCAGAAAATTTGAAATAATTTTATAAAAGCAACTCAACAGTTTTAATGGTGACAGCTTTCTAAGTAACACAGATAACTCCCCTCCCTTAAGACAATTTGTCATTCAGACCCATATTTTGCAGAGAATAAAATTAAAGTTCAGACGTCAACCACTGATCTTTTACTGTGCCACACTGCAGATCAAAATAAATGCATCGTTCTCTGACCTAATCACTTAGAACCAATCAATTCAAACATTTAACAATTTTGAACTACATTTTTTTCTGTAACAATTTTATCATGCTCAGGAGGAATTTTTTTTTTTTGAGTTAACATGGGAAAGACATTTAAGATTTTACCAGATGCTATTTTAACAATTAAGCTACTTCAAAATTAAAGATTATTAATTAAAATTTGTAGAACTATTGAATAAAAAGTTAAAATCATTTTGTAGATATACAAAATTACCTTTAGTTTTTATGTAAAATGAAAGTCTGAGTAAAATATTAAGCTGGCCACAGGAAGGTAATTATTGAAAATTCACTGTTTTGTAATGAAAATAAGAATTATTCCAAGCCAGGCATGGTAGTACTTTTAATCACAGCAGTCAGGAAGCAGATGAAAAGGATCACTGTGAGTTTGAGGTCACTTTAGGACTACTGAGTTTGTTTCAGGTCAGCCTGAGCTATAATGAGACATGACCTCAAAAAAAAATGACAAAAAAGAATTATTATTCCAAATGTATACAAAAGTCTCCCCCTATATTGTTTATGTATATGTGTATATGGTATGTGCATATGTATGCATGCATGCACGTATACACGTATGTATATGCTACACGTATGTATATGCACATCCACATATGAGTGCATATGCATTGAGACAGAGACTCTCATTTAAAGCCAGCTCTCACCAATCAGCTAGTCTAGATAGCCTGATTACTCTTCTGGGGATCTTTTTTTTCCACTTCCCTAATTACTGGGATTACAGGAAGGTCACCAAACCCACCTGGTATTTACATATATGCTGGGGATCCAAACTCAGGCCCTCATGCTTGCAGAGAAACCACTCTATCCACTGAGCTGGATCTCCACTTTCCTCCCTCTCTTTTTGCCAGTTTTATTTACTCTGATTTTTAATTCCACATGCTCTAACTTTTTATTACACATTTATGTTTCGCTTCATCATGAGGGTTAAAAATTCTTTAAGGTTATTGTTCTAACAGTCTAATCTGAAGAGAGTCACAGTGACTTTTTGCCGAATTGATTTTAATTGAGAGTTCTTCCTTACCATTGGTAGATAAATCCTAGTAGTTTTTTTTATTCTTTATATTTTATTTTTTCAGAACAGAGATTTTAATTGAATAGAGGCTATTTTTGAGGTTAATTGAATAACAATGTCCTAAGTTTTATAATCACAGTTCAATTAAACACACTTGAACATCTGTGTGTGTGTATGTGTGTCATTTTCCGGATGGTATAGTATGTGCATGGTATAGGCATGTGTGAGTATAGATGTATGTGCACAGGGGTACACATATGGAAGCCATAAAAGAAGATCAGGTGTCTTTTCTATCACTCCTTCACATATTTCCTTGAGACAGTCTCTCTGAAGCCAGAGTTGGCCTTCTCTTACTTGTTGAGCCATCTATCTCCCCAGCCCCATTTTAACAAGTTTACTAATGTTTAAAATATTTAGAATTCAACTATGCCCATCATTACAGAATTCTATGCTGGTAAAGACTTTTACATAACAAACAATATGATTCCTACTGATTCTCATTTTTATTATAAGAATTTTAAATTATTCTCTAATACTTATCAGAATTACACCATATATGATCATGATAATTTTATTCTGTGTGTATATACATGTTCATTTGAGTGGGGACATGTGTATGTATGTGTATGGAGTCCAGAAAATACCTTAAAGAGTTGTTTTACATGTGCTTTTTGTTTTGATACAGGGTCTCTCTTTGACCTACATTTTGCCAATTAGGCTAGATGGCCTGGCCAACAAGACACAGGGATCTGTTTCCATCTCCCCAACAAGTGTGCACCAATAGACATGGCATTCTTCCAGGGTTATGGGGTTGAATTCAAGTTCTTATGTTAGAAAGGCAAGCACTTTACCAATTGTGCCATCTTTCCACAACTGAAAGGTATATTCTTATGTCAATATCTCATTGACATTTAAAGTAAAGTTGTAATATAAGCTGTACTTATATAAAATAACAGTTAAAATAATAGTATTCAAAGTGCTTTTTCCTTTTGCATATGCACAGTATGTTGCAGTATGGTGCATATGGCGGTGGTGTGTGTACTGTGTACAGTGTATGCATGTGTGTATGTGCTGACACAAATACACCCAGTATGCTCATCTGCAGGGGCCAGAGGAGAAAGTCTAGTGTTTGTGTTGTTTACCTGCAGGTTTTTCATTAGGACCAAGTCCTTACTGATTCCAGAGCTTAATATTAGCAAGTCCCAGTGATTTTTCAGTCTCTGTTCCTCATAGTACTAGGGTTGCAGATGCCCCACTGTTTATGTGGGATCTGGAGATTTTAACTCAGACTGACTCAGGCCTCCTCAGGCCCTCATGATTTCATTGGAAGCACACTTAACCACTAGGCCATGTGTCTAGTCACCCCCATTTTTTTGCCTTTTGTTTTCTTAATATCATGCACACACAAAACCACAAAAGAAAAAAAAATCTATGCCTTCAAGACAGCAAGCTAACTAACAGGTATTTCTCAATGTCTGGCCCAAATTTAATACAAAATTAAAATGACATTTATATAATTACAAAAGGCCTGTTTCACTGAAAGCCTTTTTCACATTTTTTAAGCAAAATTAATAAAAGAATGAGATATCTTAATTAGTTCAAAGTGCATAATTTTGGAGAAGCTTAAAATAATCTAGGTCTACAAGATCACAAAGATGGAATTAATACTAGAATACAGGATATCCTTCCTCTGAACTCAGGACCTAGCTTCATTCCAGCCAGCCTCTCCTTCTCACACATGAACTTAGGGTGTGCAAGAGAACCTGGGTGCTCCACTGACCATTCTTTTACAAGGCTTGGTTAGCTTGATTTCAGATTATGACATGCATGTGTATTATGTGTCCATGTAAGTATCATTCTGTCATTATAGCAATTGGACTCCACATTTCCTCTTAGCTTCATTGTTTTTCTGCACATACACATGAAAAATAAATAAGTAAACATCAGTTATTTAAAAAAAGAATCACTAAAACATGACAACTTCAAAGATGAATTTATAAAAATTAGAAATTAATAGAAAGCTATTTGTTTATTCATCCCTAAGGGTACCTTCTTTCAGTTCAACTGAGGAAAATAGGTTTGTGTTTCCTTTGTATAATATAAATAATATTGGAGCAAGATTATATCTGTCGTAGATGAAAATACCATATTTATGTCTTTCTATAATCCATTCATTGTGTTATGGACCCAAAATCCTCCTGGGAGTATCACAAATCCACATAATGTTCCCAAGTGTTACATTCTGCATTTGCACCTATGATTTAGCCGACAGATGTGAATAAACACTCAGATTCAGGAAACGGTCCAATAATGGCACATGTGTTGAAACCAAGTGTGCAAATCTCTCTAAAGTGATACTAGCTTTCCTGTAAAGCCTCATCTATGAGCTCATCTTTGCTAATGTTAAGATAAATGTCTGGCAATGAGCCTTCCTGTTCTTTAGCATTTCATGTACACATGTATTTGTTCCTTCTTTATCACATATTTAATTAATTCATGAAAGTGAGGATTTTGTTATTTTTATTAAAAACCTTGAATTCTATAATTTTCAAGCACACTGATTACAACAAAATTTCTAACATTCTCTCTTTGGTTGTGGAAAAAGTAACAGGAGGTGTTCCACAATGACATGATCTCAAATATTGGCTTCACTGTTAAAATAATGTTGGAATAACTGCCAAATGTAGAAGGCATGTGACAAAAAAATCCTTTAAAATTATTTGCGCTTTTTTTAAAAAAATGTACTTATTTCTAAAGCGAGAGAAAGAAGGAGAGAATGGGAATGCCAGAGCCTCCTGCCATGCCAACAAACTCCAGGCACATGCATCACTTTGTGCATCTGGCATTATCCATGTACTGGGGAATTGAACCAGGGCTGTCACGTTTTGCAAGCAAGCACCTTTAACCACTGAGCCATCTCTCCAGTCCTTATTTGTGCTTTTATAATCTCGGATTCATCAATAACAAAGTTAAAAAATGGATTATTTTATTTATTTATTTGCCTTTGTGCGAGTGTGGTGTGTGTGGTGTGGTCTGCGCGTAGTGTGTAGGCACAGTGTATGCGTATGTACGGGCAAATGAATGTGCCTTGTGCACTCATGAGGGGAGGCCTGAAGAGAAGACTGGGTGTCTTCCTCTATCACTACTTCTTGTGTTTCCTTGAGTCACATTCACTCACTGAATCTGGAGCTGCTGTTTTGGTTATATAGGCTGAGCAGTGTGCCCCAGCAATGCTCTGGTCTCCCCTCCCCACAGGACTGGGTCTACAGGCATAGGTGGCCATGTTAGGCTGCTTACATGGCTACTAAGGCCCTCAAGGGCCTTCAAGTTCATGTGGTAAGTGCTCTACCCACTGAACCATCCCACAGCTGAAGAAAAAAAAAACTTTCTATAGAAAAAATAATTTTTAAATAACCTGCCTGCCCTCTTTCAGCACCTCAACAATTTTTCCCATGAAGGAAACATATTGTTTCCCCAAGATGATTACTTATAGACCTATCATGACCCCACTGTTTCTCATGTCTACTGTGGCATCATGCACGATACTGTTGGCATTTACTTTCTTCCCTTATTTTTAATGAAAGGGAGCAGGAGATAAAGTTGGCATGCCAGGACCTCCAGGCACTGTAATTGATCTCCAGATGTGTGTGCTGTCTCATGCACATGTGTAACCTTGCCCATGCAACACCTTATGCATCTGGCTTACCTGGGATCCAGGGAGTCGAAACATGGGTCCTTAGGCTTATCAGGCAAGTGCCTTAACCTCTAAACCATTTCTCTAGCCCTCTGTCCCTCTCTTCTAAAGGAAGGAACATAGAATCAGCTTATGCACTTATACATTTTATACTCTTTTCTCATCTCAACTCCTTATCACTTCTTCATGCTTATTCAGTATTTGAAAAACTCTTATCAGTCAAAATAAATTATAGTTTCATGCAGTGAAGAATTATTATATTCATGTAGAAAATACCTTTCATGCCCCAGTCACACTTACTTAATGTTTGTTTTTTGTTTTTCTAGCAATAATGATCACATCTCACTTAAATTCTCACCCCTATCTCCATAGAACTTGTCATCACCGGGAACAACCCTGTGATTGAATAAACTTTCCAACCTTATATCGCTTTGTATATCACATCTGACAGCAGATTGTTTATTTTGTGATTTTATTTTGTATTTTTTGTTTATTCAAGGTAAGGTCTCATTCTACCCAAACTGACCTGGATTTTACTATGTAGTCTCAGGCTAGCTTTGAACTCACTGTGATCCCTCTGCCTCCCAGAGCACTGAGATTAAAGGCATGTGCTACCAATCCTGGCTCTTGTGATTTTTTTAAATGACCTTTGAAAAAGATAATAATTTTCAAGAAAGAGAGAGAGAGAGAGAGAAAGAGAGAGAGAGAATGTTTGGATTCACTGGAGCCTCTAGATGCCACAAATGAACTTCACATGTATGTGCCACTTTGTGCATCTGGCTTTACGTGGGTACTGGGGAATCATATCTGGGTCCTTAGGCTTTGCAGGCAAGTGGCTCGTCTGCTAAGCCATCTGTCCAGCCCCTGTTTTGTGAATTTTAAGAATGGAAGAATGGCATATACTGATGATAGATAGTCAAGGATGAAGAAAATATTTTGTCAAATACATTCGTAACTTCCCAAAACCTTGTGATTTATTTCTTGACAAATAAGTCATTTGAGATTAAACTTGACATTTGCATTTTTAATTGAATTTTAGTAAAATTACAGTAATAGTAAAGTATTTTACCTCATTTCTCATCTCTACTTCTTTCTCTGGAGACCATTTAAACAGAGACTACATAGACATTTAGTTGTATGTTATTTATTCTGCATCTCCTAAACACACACATTAAAAAAACAAAAGCTTTCTCACATTACTACAGTAAAATATTTACATTTAGTAAATTCAACAGTGATAAGACATAGTTTTCCAACCCCCAGTGTCACATTTTTCTGGTTGTTTCATTAATGAGCTATCCAAGATCTTACCTAGGATCTTGCATTAAGTTGATATGCTTTACAAATATTCTTCTGTTAGGGGGGAAAGTTATCCACTCCCCCCAAAAATTCATAGGGTGAAGTCCAAAGGTGACTGCACTTGGAGGCTGGGGTTTTAAGAAAGTAAAGGTCATGGTGGTGCTGGGGATGAATCTTTGTTCAATATGACTTGTTTCCTTGAAAGAAATAAAGACAGCCCCACTCAAGACTACACAGAGGGAGGACTGCCATCCTCAAGCCAAAGACCTTCAAAACAAACTAGATCTGCTGAAATTTTGATCTAGGAAATCCAGCCTGTAGAACAGTGAGAAAATTCATTTCTGTTGTTTAAACCAGGCAGTCCTAGCAACTATGGTGGCTGGCACCTGAGAAAACTCAAACAGTTTACTTGAAGAAATAAATGCCCACTCCTTATTTCCACAACGCACATACACAATTCTAATTCCAACTTCCTAAGTTCTCCCGTGGCTTACGTGATCACATAAGAAGGTTCCACCCTTGCTTAGAGCTGGAATGAGATCTCAGTTCAGATGTGAGTTGAATGCTCTTGGAGTCCAGACCACAGCAGAATGGTGTCAGGACCAGTTGGCTTTACCACACCTGCAGCTGTTGACCACTCCTAAGCAGCAAGGCTCAGACAGTGAATCTGGACGCCTCCCAGAAGCTGACCCTTGGGCCTTGTGATGGAGTATTGTTCTTTTCCCAGCCTGTCTATGAGCACCTGATATCCAGTTAACATCTTTTCTGGTGAATCAACCAACGTCTGTTTCCTTTGCTTGAAATGAAAAACTCTAAGTTAGCCTGACTCCAAAAATTTTCTTAGCAATTCTCAGTGGCTTAAGAGTAAGAAAAGAGAAAATAAATGATTAGATAGATTTATATAAATTCAATATGTTAATGAATCATTCCTATCTAGTTAGCAGAGAGAAATGGAGGATATCTACCTGACACAATATCCTAGCAACAAATTCACATTTTTAACCTAATAAAATAACTCTAAGCTAATAGCAAATGAACTTTAGGAAAAAATATGTTCATTTATAATCAAATCATTACAACCTGGTGTTCCATTGATTTATATCTTTCCACTTGATCTCAAATCTCAGATATCTTGTGCTATCATTATGATGATATCTTTTATGTTGTTTTGTTTTTTCGAGGTAGGGTCTCACTCTAGCCCAGGCTGAGCTAAAATTCACAATTCACTATGAAGTCTCAGGGTGGCCTTGAACTCACAGTGATCCTTCTACCTTTGCCTCCCTAGTGCTGGGATTGAAGGCATGTGTCACAACGCCTGGCTTGATGATGATATCTTTTTTATTTTATTTATTTTTTTTTTTGAGGTAGGGTTTCCTGACCTGGAATTAACTATGTGGTCTCAGGATGGCCTCGAACTCACCGTGATCCTCCTACCTCTGCCTCCTGAGTGCTGGGATTAAAGGCATGTGCCACCACACCGGCTCGATGATGATATCTTGATGATACCTGTGTACCAGTCAAGGCCCCAGAAGAAAATAGATGACCTGACTAAATTGGGCGATTGGAAAATTACATTTTGATAGGAGGATAAAGTTCAAGATATCCTACTATTGTGACTACAGCTAATGATGATATTCTATTTCTGAAAAATTCTGAGAGTAGACGTTAAGTTCTCTCTTTTCAAAATGATAGCTGTGTGAGGTAACACATTGATTAGCTAGATTTGACCACACTACACTGTGTACAAACTTTCAAACATCATGTTGCATTTGATAACTATTGCATGGATTCATGGTAGGTTGAAGGTAAAATGTCCCCAATAGATTCATGTGTTGGGTGGCGTTGTTCTACAGGGTTGTGAAACCTTTAGGAGGTGGAACCTTGCTGGAGAAAGCTTGCCATTGGGCTATCCTTGAGGTGCACAGCCCTGCAACAAGTTGAGATTGTGGTGGACAATCTGTATTGCAAGGTGATGCTAGCTTCCTTCTCCAGCCTATAGTATTTTGTCCATTGCAAAGGCATTTCCTCTCAAGACTGTCAGCTCAGTTTAACCCTTTTCCTTCCACAAGCTGCCTCTGGTAGGTTGAAGAAGACAGACACAGAGAATACTCAACTCCTACCAAACAAGATATCCAGAGCCACAGAGGCTCCCAAGACCTCATCACTGAAGCAGACCTTAAATGAACCCAATGTAGCTCAGGGAAATTTGCCGAAGAGGGGATGGAAAGAATGTTAGAGCCACACATTGGGTCATTTAGCACAGAAACATTGCCTGTTACCCATAACTGATGGTTACCCAACAATGTACAACCCATATTCCCCAACAAGGAGGGTCCCTGAAGAGGGGAAAAGGACAGGGTGGAGGCTAATGATAGTATCAACATGACTGTGTACAAAACTAATTAAAGAAAGAAAAAAATGGATATGGCAAAAATTTTTCAGTTTTCCTAAAATGTATTTGTCTTATAGGAATCTTACACAAAGTCAGGCAAGTGGGAAGAACAGATATTTTTTAAAAGATGAAGAAACTTAGACTCAGTTATGTTTCTGGCTTGGCCACAAGTTGCAAGGCCAATTGAAGTAAAATAAATTGTAGCTGTGGTTACTAAGATTTTGGGGTACAAGCTATTGCTAGAAATGAGTTTCACCTGTAATAAAGCTGTGCTCATTCAAAAATCACTTGGCATACCCCTTACATTGCAAAGGGTTGGGAAGGTAGGAAAAAATTGTATCAACTTTTGTTTAGCAGGCATTGCCAGAAGTTATACATATCATGTCTATTTGCATTCTATTGGCCACACCTTAATTACAGGTTCTCACCCACTTTCAAAGATGGTTTGAAATATATCCTCAACCTGAGTATTCATATTCTCCTAAGAAAGGTCTATTTATTTGGGGTCAGGAGATGGATATTGGCAAGGTGCTTACTACATAAGCAGGAGGACCTGTGTTTGGATCCCTACTGCTCAAGTGAAAGGAGGTGTGTGCCTATAATCATAATCAGAGTACTAGGGAGGCAGAGGACTTTTCTGGATAGATAGTATAGCCAGATTGCTGAGCTCCAGGTTCAGTGAAAAGATACTATCTGAAAATATTAGTCAGAAAGTACTGAAAGAAGACACCTGCCAATGACCATGGGCCTCCAAAGTCCAGCACCCACACATGGGTACCCAAATACATATGAACATGTATACAATCACACCACACACACATACACATGCAAAAAATAAATTTCAGAATAGAGAATAGAGTGAATATTGAAGACAATGAGCAGTCATTTTCATGACTACTTCCCACCACACAAAAGTCAGTGCACACAACATTTTTGTGTACCTAAAACATTTCTGGTTCTTCACTAAAGGATAAAATATAGAAATATGGCCATCATAAAGTCTATGTTTCTGAATGAAGCATAGTCCTCTCCATTGTAGGAAGTGACTCTTTCCATCTGAGGTCCTATGTCTTATAAAAGACATGATATATGAAGGTGTACTGGATCAGGATTAACTACAACTCAAACTCAGTAATGGCAGGAGAACTGCAAAGGTCATCAAATCCTCCTGATTATGTAGTTGAAAAGTTTTATGCTGTGCAAGTTCCTTGTTAACCCACCCATTGGCCATTATTCCTTTGTCCCATGTCCTCTGTAGTCTCACCTTTGCCCTCTTGTAAACTTTTCTGTGTGATCACAGCTAACAATGGAGCTGATGAATAGGTTCAGATAGCCTTAACACTGCTGGCATGAACTTTGGGAAACAGCTTGTTTTAAATGTCCAGAAACAGCAGAGATTTTCAGGCCAGTTAGTTAGAAGTTGACAAGACTGGCTTTTCATGACTTCTCATCTAGTCAGTTCTACTGAAGTGTGGGGGGGTGGGGGGGTGGAGGGAAGAGCACTAAGAGCTTCAGGCACATGTGTGTTGAAAAATGTGATATCACTTGCATCTTCAACTCCCAACTACATGACTTTTGGCTAGAAGTTAGTCATAATGCCACACTTGCCTACTAGGAAGGCAGGGAACTGTAGTTTGGTTATGAAACCTTGCAGGTAGATACAGCTCAGAGATTTTAATTCTAAGAAAGAAGAATTTCTAGCTGCAGAAAAATGAGAAGCTTCTCTATGCTATTTCTGTGATCTTTTTAATAAAAGACTTTTAGAATGGACTATCTCAGCTTTTCGAATTGTAAATGAAGAAAGAATTGAGTGACCAGGTTGGAAATATATACAAAAAAAATATACAAATTAATAGGCAGTTTTCTAGGGAGTAGTGTGTGTGTAGATATTTATTCCTAAGTTTTTACATAAGACAAAAGAGCTGACAACCAATATGCAGAATTTTATATCTGGCATAAATTTCAGAAATCATCTTGCATTTAATTTGGAACACATATAAAAACCCTGGGTGAATTTTAACTGAATATGGCTTCTCTGAAAATTTCAAATTTCTTGTTAGCTATATTTTCTACGATTTAATTTTGAGACAATGTCCTGATATCCATGTGTAGCTCCACCCTCAGATTTCTTCACAGAGTGATGCCTTGGGAGAAAGAGGGTCAGATAGAGCCACACTGCCCAAGGTCAAAGCCAAAAAACTGTTCTTACACTTCCTTCCTGACCCTAGAAAAATGACCAATCTTTCTAAACCACAGTTTCTATCAAACAAATAAGTATCTAATTTTAATTCAGTTGATAGAGAAATTAGAAGTATTAATAAGTCTAAAATACATAAAACATTTGTAAAACAACTGGGATTTGGCAAACTCTCAGTGAGTAATAACTGACACATTTGTAAGTCTTTAACCAGGTCAAGTGATGCATTCTTCCCTAATAGATGGTATTGTGCTTTGAAATAAGCAGCTAAGTTATATTAGTTGTCACTGAAATTAATAAGATAACATGTACTTATTTTATATTATTAGAAAGTATATTATGAAATACCCATTCATTGCATAAATAAGACAAAATGGTAAACCATTTATGAGGAAAGCCTAACAACATTTTATAAGCACCACCTGACTGGGAGGTTTTGCATGAAGCATAAAACTTGACTAATAACCGAATAAATTTCTTCAGTTTGTTAATGCAATTTTACAGTCTCCAAAATTGCGTCACAGCTCCAACCCAACATATTCTTGTTCTTACAAGCAATTACAAAATAAATGCAATAAATATAATATTCTTGCTGCTTAGAGAGAGAATGTATATTCATATAGACGGTACCATTATCTGAAATTCTATTACTATAATATAACTGGTACTAACATTTCTAGACATTTCTTTGTAAAATAATACAAACAGTAAAAAGAAAAGTCTTCCTATTAAGGATAAATAATCTGTTCTCCAAGTAGCAATTTTAAATATAGACAGATTTCTTTAAAAGAATTTTGTGGCCAGGTGTGGTGGCATATACCTTCAATCCCAGCACTCAGGAGGCAGAAGCAGGAGGATCACTATGAGTTCACGGCCACACTGAGACTACAAAGTGAATTCCAGGTCAGCCTGTGCTAGAGCAAGACCCTACCTTGAAACACCAAAAAGGAAAATATAAAAGAATTATGTGAAGTCAGTGTAAGCTATAAAGGTCATACAAAATCTTGACATTATTTCTTTTTGATGAATTTGTGGTTTCTTGGCACCTCAAAAACAATTCCATGTAGTCCCATCCAGCAGTGGAGAGCAGGTTCTCAGCAGCTCCAGGTGGCAGATGTGAAAGAGCAGAGGCCCCGCTGGACAGCTAAGGGGAAAATACCGGAAAAGAAAATCATTATGAATGGTTTAGACATGTAAGAATAGAAATAAAAATAATGCATAATATTTTGACTGTCTATAAATTATTCATAAACATAGAAGACCATGTTGGGTCTACTAAAAAGCAGGTAGAGAACAAAAAGACACTTACCTTCTAAAAGAGCATCCTTCTAGTGTGATTTGTGAATATCTGATATAGTGCGTTCCTCAAATGTGCTCAGGGCAGCTGACAAAGAAGCTAGGAAGTTTACACTGATTATATTGCTCATTGATGCATTCAGAAGAAACAACACTATATTGGTGTAATGCTTTATAAACAGTTTTCAATGAGGACTGAACTATAAGAGCCCTAAACTGGAAACAATTCAAATGTCCAACAAGGCAAACTGTGTATATCTTTCAAACTGAACATAGTTCATACTTCAGAAAAAATGTGTAAGATGTCTGGATAGATGCCTTAGTTGTTAAGGGGGCTTGCTTGTAAAGCCTAAGGGTCTGGGGTTTAATTATCAGTACCCACATAAATCCAAATGCACAAAGTAGAGCATGAATCTAGAATTCATTTGCAGTGGCCAAAGACCCTGGCACATTTCTCTCTCTCTCTCTCTCTCTCTCTCTCTCTCTCTCTCTCTCTGCTTGAAAATAACTAAATATATTTTTAATTGTGTAAGACAAATAGAAGAATAAATAACATGATAGGTGAGAAAAGCAAAGGCAAGGACAATAGGCTAGGTGGTTGCAGTTAGTCAGAACTACAGAGAAAAAAATTGTAGGGGAATGAAACACAGATCAGGGAGAGCCTGGGACCAGGCTGGAGAAGAGTTCAAATTCAAAGTGACATGTGAGTGTTTGGGTAATAAGTGATTCCTTATCTTGATGTGGTGTATATTTCACCACTCAATAGATTTTGTCAAAAATTATATACCAAATGAGTGGATTCTATTGCATAAAATTGATTACCCAAAAGGCAGTTTAAGTAATAATGCTCACTCATTGTACATTTAATGTTCCATCTCCTCAACTTTTTTTCTAATTCAATATATTGATCAGAATTCTTGTGATGAAAATGGTCCTCTGAAAACCAGAATGATGCCTCAGCTTGTCTCTGACACTGACCATCTAAGAACTTTAACTGAATAAAAGAATGAGGCCAAGCCTGTTTAGTGAAGAGAATGCTTCCAAATTTAAAAACAAAAATTCTATTTTTTTTTCACAGCAAGTACACAGTAAAATTTATGTTTAGAATTCTGGGGGAGAAAACAAGAGATCCATCTTTACAAGTACAAATACAATTTTATGTCCTTTATTTTACTAACTCATCATTGTACTCAAACATATATTATGGATATATTTATGTGCACATATACAAATTTATAAATATAGGTATATGGTTATATATATATATATATTTATAAATTTGTATATATATATAATATATAATATATATATTGTAAATATATATATATATAACATTCATTCTAATAATCATGTTGCAATGATTGAATACTAGCATAATGAATTTATGTTGCTAACTTTTACTGATGAGTAACTTGTGATATTTTCCTATTGTAAATAATACTACAGAAGCCGGCGCGGTGGCACATGCCTGTAATCGCAGCACTTGGGAGGCAGAGGTAGGTGGATCACCGTGAGTTCAAGGCCACGCTGAGACTACATAGTGAATTCCAGGCCAGCCTGGGCTAGAGTGAGACCCTACCTCAAAAAACCAAAATAAATAAACAAATAAAAAAATAATACTACAGGCAACATTCTTCTAGATAAATTTTTAAGCTAAATTTTTTAGTTGTATTACACAATAGTAACTGTCGAATGTTCTGTGACGATTATAGGCATATTTGTGTACATGTGCCAATGGAAATGCACACACATATGCATATTTATAAGATCTTTTACATATAATAAAATTGAAAGTGAATAATTTTAATGGGCATATTCCCAGACCCTCTTATCTGTGCACATTATATATCCACATATTTATCCATTTTGCAGCATCATAGTTTGGTTGCTGCTGCCTTTCTTGAGATTTTAATTTAGATGTCATGCTTTGGGGGTGAGAATCAGTGAGGGTCAAGGTCCTGTCATATAATGTACTCTAAACAGCCTGGAATTTTTGACCTTCCTTCCCCTTCCTCCTGAATGCTGGGATTACCAGTATATGACAGCATAATAAGGGAGATCTTGTGATTCTTCCACATGTATTCTTCTTATTCAAATTATTTGTGGTTAATTTAGTTTCTTCACCTATCTATATAAAGCTGAGAATCAGCCTGTGAATGTCTGTTTTTAAAAGACATATATTAGAGACATATATAAAAGACATATTTAAACATTTGATAGGAATTGCTTTATGCCTACATAGATAGATTTGGAGAGAACTGGCTTCTTCACTCTTCAGAGTCTTTCATATCATGAAATATGTTGCTTTGATTGGTCAGCATGTTGTAGTTTTTGGTAAGGATGATCTGTATACTTTGTAGAATTTATAACTATTTCATACTTTTGAGCTATTTTATATGGTAATTTTATTTTTAATTCTCTTTTCAATTGGCCATTCCTACAACTGAAAATATGATTATTTTTGTATGTTGACATTATATTCTGTGATATTGACAAACTCATGTATTAGCTGTCAATATTTGTTGTTTTATTTTTGGTACACTTCATTTATACACAAAAGTATAGAGAAAATAAGGTTAATTGAATTTTTTTATTTTTTCAATTTATATCTTTGTTTTCTGTTCAACTGATGTTTTCTTTTTTATGTTTTGTTCATTTTATTTATTTATTTTAGAGTGACAGAGAGAAAGAGACAGAGAGAGAGAGAATGGGTGCACCAGGGCCTCCAACCACTGGAAAGGAACTCCAGATGCGTGGCCCCCCTTGTGCATCTGGCTAATGCGGTTCCTGGGAAATCGAGGCTTGAACCAGGGTCCTTAGGCTTCATAGGCAAGTGCTTAACAGCTAAGCCGTCTCTCCAGCCCATGAACCGATGTTTTCTAATGTGCAGTTGAATAGGAATGTGGAGAGGGTACACCTTTGTCTTGTACACAGTATTAGAAAGCATATGTGCTTTCATCATTAAGTTTGGCATCTGTAGTTTTTATACATGCCTATAATATTTAGAAATTATGAACACTCTATTCTTTATGGCTATTAGTAGTTTATATTATATGATTTTGTAGATACAGCTATTGCTTCTAATCAAGTGACTCAAATATTATCTAAGAAAGCTGAATGTCATTGCAAACAGCTTCACATTTTGGATAAACAACTGACCAGAAACAGCTTGCGGGAGGAAAGGGGTTTATTTCAGGATTACAAAATCTAGGAGAACACTACTAATGGTGGAAGAAGTTGGCTCATTTCCATAGATTCATAGTGAAGAGACTTCACCAAATTGCCAGCAAACACCAACACCAGCAAACACAAACCGTCAGAGCTCCAAACTGCTTTCCCCACACCTTAGGGATGCACTCCAAGATGCGCCCCACTCCAGTGGCATGCCCCCTGTAGCAGGGATCTGTCTGCTAGGGGCACAAGTTGCAAGTTCAATTTTAATAAAATACCTGAGTCTATGGGGCATACATTTAAAGAATCACATTCAAACAACCACAATGTATTCATTGTTTCAAGATTTATCTTTCAAAAGCCTATTTATATAGTGTAAATGTATTTGTTGAAAAGTACCATTTGTTGAAAAGACTATTTTTCTCCACTGCATGAACTTTTCCCTCTGTCAAAAATCACTTGACTTTTGTCTTCTAGGGCCTATTTCTAAGTCCTCTGTTGTCTAATAACCTTTTTATGTACTCTAGCCAATTTACTATATTGACCACTATAGCATTATTGCAAGTTTCAAAGACAGGTAACATGGTTCATTCCATTTTGTTCTCCTTCAATGATATCTGGGATGCTCTTCCTTCTATAATTTTAATTGGACATTTTCTGTTGTTCCATTTTCTTTCTTTTACTATCACATCAATCATACTTGATTTGCATTTTAATGTTTGTTTTTGAATTTATAATATTTTTAGAGTTTATGATAACATTTCAGATAATATGAACCCACTTTCAAATAATACTCTACTACGTTATGAGTATCATTATTAGTTCATAATAACCAAATAAACTAATTCTTGTGACCCATTGTTTCAACCACTGTTACAATTCATTTTACTTGTATATAAATCTACATATATCTAGACTGCTATATACACATATGATAAAATTATATTTATAGTAGTTGCTTTTGGAACAAATTTATACCTGATAAATCAATTAATAATTAGTAAAACAGCAGTTTCTATTTAACTTTCACTTAGTCTTTCTTCAACGTTCTTCCTTTTTCTCTTCTACTTCTCAACTGTTATCATTTCCCCTTTCTCTGAAAAACTTATTTTAACACTGCCTGATAGTTTGATATTTTAGAAACAAATTTCTTCAATTTTTGTTATTAATAAAATTTTTAATTTCTCTTCATTCTTGCAGCATAACTTGCAGGTTAAAATATTCTACCTTGGTGTTTTAAACGCAACTGTTTTTTTTTGTTTGTGTTATTTATAAGGTTAAGTCACATATAATCCTAATCATTCCTCTTTCATTTGAAGAGTTTCTAGTGTGTATTTCCAAATGGGCAGTTTATAGATTTTCTATGTAGTGTTCAATAACATACACTTATATAAGTTATTTTAGTTTTGGTTTTTAGGGTTTTATTGTCACATCCTTCATGGTGTTCACTGAGCGCATTCAATCTGTGCTTTGATATCACATATTAATTTAGTAAATTCTCACTTATTTGACATTCAAATATTTCTTCTCATTTTCTCTCTCTTTTCATGTGGTATTCATTATATATATATATAAATAGCTTTTCAAAAATTCTTCCACAGTGGCTGGATAGTAATGTTTTATTTCAGTATCTTAGTTTTTGTTCCTCTTTGCTATTATGTTTTGAATGTATATATATATATATATATATATATATATATATATATATATATATATAGACAACTTCTATACTTGCAGACAACAAACCATGGTATTTCCCTCCCCTCCCCTGCTGCTTTCCCCTTCATAACTCTGCTCTCCATCATATCCCCTTCCTCTCTCCATTAGTCTCTCTTTCATTTTTATGTCATCATATTTTTCTCCTATTTTGTGGGTATAGAGAGGTATTGCTAGGCAATGTGAGGTAGTGGATATAGAGGTCAATTTCCGTCTGGATAATTACATTGTAAGGAGTCATACCCTTCCTGTGGCTATTCCATTCTTTCCACCACCTCTTCCACAATGGACCCTGAGCCTTGGAGGGTGTGAGATGTTTCAGTGCTGGACACTCCTCCATCCCTTCTCAGCACTATGTTGCCTTTTGCGTCATCGCCGTGTGAAAAGAGAAACTTCTCTAACCAGAAGTGAGAGTAGCATTAATATATGAATATGAACAATAAGTGTAGTGCTTTCAGGGCAATTTGGTGAAAGTACTATATGCATTTATCCAGACAAGAGCAGACTTTATACTGCTGAGGCTCAGGACCTCCCGTACCATGGGCTTTTAATTAGGTTTTCAGTACCAGGCATGTATTCCCTCCCATAGAGTGGGCCTTCAGTCCAATTAAAGAGCAGTTGCTTTCCCCCAGAGCAGACATGCCACTATTGTACCCATTCAGTCATTTGGCCTGTCTGGCCAAACTTGAGGCTTCTAGTGTCCACTGTTTTCACCACTGATGACTTCTGTCTACCATAAGCCTGCATACGGTGCAGCTTTTTCCAGCTTTCAGTTGGCTGGGCTACAGGGAGAAGGTTTTCTGCTCAGCACCAGCTTGATTTCTCTTTGACTTTGCTACTCAGGCATATGAAGTCTTCAGCAATAAGGTCTTACCATCTCTTTATCATGAAAAACCAAGGGCCCTGGCAATAGACTATAATGTTTTGGAGGCAACAGGGACCTCCCTGGCCAACAACTTACTGGAAGGTATCCCATCCCTGGCACTGAAAATTTTCTAGTAACAATCTATGGCTTCTGGATGAGCCATTATTCAAGAAAGTAGCTTTTAAAATGTCTTATTCAGAATATCTTGAATTTTGATTGACCCCCACCTCCACCCTTCTTTTATACAATCTCTTTTCCTGAGTTTGCTTAGGCCTTTCCCCTCCCTGTAATCTGTTTTTCTACACAGACACACACACACACACACACACACACACACACACACACACACACACATATATATATATGTATATATATATACATATATACACAATACAATACCATCCCCTAAAGTCCATCCCTCTCCTCCCTCCCTTATAGCCTTTTTTTTTAGCATATGGGCCTCTGCTACTGAGTTTTGGTTCCGGCTCACACACAAGTCTATAGATTTGTAGCTAGGATCCACATATGAGAAAGAACATGTGACATTTGGCTTTCTGGGCCTGGGTTACCTCACTTAATATAATCCTTTCCAGATCCATCCATTTCCTTGCAAATTTCATAATTTCATTTTTATTTACTGCTGAATAGAAGTACATTGTGCACATGTACCACATCTTTATTATCCATTCATCTGTGGATAGACATCTAGGCTGGTTCCATTTCCTAGCTTTTGTGAATAGAGCAGCAATAAATGTGGTTGTGCAAGTATATCTAAGTATCTCTAATGTAGTGAGAAGAGACAGTAGGATATATGCCTAGGAGTGCTATAGCTGGATCATATTGTAAATTTATTTTGAACTGTCTTAAGAACCTCCACACCAATTTCCACAGTGGCTGTACCAGATTACATTTCCACCAACAGTGTAGAAGGGTTCCCCTTTTACTGCATCCTCACCACCATTTATTGTCATTTGTTTTCTTGATGGTAGCCATTTGGACAGGAGAGAGATAGAATCTCAAGTTAGTTTTAATTTGCATTTCCCTGATGGCTAAGGATGTAAAATACTTTTTTAGATGTTTATATGCCACCTGTATTCTGATGAGAACTCTCTATTTAGTTCATAACCCATTTTTAATTGGGTTGTTTGATTTCTTATTGTTTTGTTTTTGAGTTCTTTGTATATTCTGGATATTAATCCTCTGTCAGATGAGTAGCTGGCAAAGATTTTCTCCCATTCTGTAGATAGTCTCTTTGTTCTGTTCACAGTGTCCTTTGCTGTACAAAATATTTGTAATTTCATGAGATCCCTGTGGTTAATTAGTGTTTTTTTTTTCTTTCTGAGCAATTGGGGTTATATTCAGAAAGTCATTACCTATGCCAATATGCTGAAGGGTTTCTCCTACTTTTCCTCTAGGAATTTCAGCATTTCAGGTCTGATATTAAGGTCCCTGATCCACTTGGATTTGATTCTTGTGTATGGAGAAAGACAGGGATCTATTTTCATCTTTCTACATATAGATATCCAGTTTTCCCAGCACCACTTGTTAAAGAGCCTGTCTTTTCTCCAATGAATATTTTTTGGCATTTTTTGTCAAAAATCAGATGGCTGTAGCTGCCTGGATTAATATCCGGGTCCTCTATTCTGTTCCATTGATCTACATGTCTGTCTTTCTGCTAATATTACGCTGTTTTTGCTACTATAGCTTTTGGCTACTATGGCTCAGATATGGTGGTACCACCAGCCTTACTTTTGTTGCTCAAAATATTTTTAACTATTTGAGGTTTTTTTTGTGCTTCCAAATGAATTTTAGGATTGTTTTTTTCTATTTCTGTGAGGAATGCCATTGGAATTTTAATAGGGACTGCATTAAATATGTCGATTGCTTTTGGTAAGATTAACATTTTAACAATATTGATTCTTCCAATGTAAAAACATGGGATGTCTTTCCATTTCCTTGTTTCTTCTGTAATTTCTCGCTTGAGTATTATAATTATAATTATTATTATTATTATTATTAATTATTTGTTTTTTTAAGGTAGGGTCTCACTCTAGCCCAGGCTGACCTGGAATTCACTATGGAGTCTCAGGGTGACCTCAAACTCATGGCAACACTCCTACCTCTGCCTCCCGAGTGCTGGGATTAAAGGCGTGCGCCACCATGCACAGCTCACTTGAATATTTTAAAGTACTCATTGCAGAGATCCTTCATTCCTTGGTTAAGTTTATTCCAAGTTACTTTTTTTTGAGGCAATTGTGAATGGAAGTGGTTCCGATTTCATCCTCTGCATGTTTGTTGTTAGTGTATAGGAAAGCTACTGATTTCTGTGTATTTATTTTGTATCCTGCTATGTTGCTAAAAGTGTTTGTCAGCTCTAACAGTTTGCTGATAGAGTCTTTAGGGTCTTTTAAGTATAGAACTATATCATCTGCAAAGAGTGATAATTTGATCTCTTCCTTTCTAATTTGTATCCCTTTTATGAGTGTCTCTTGTCTTATTGCTATAGTTAAAACTTCCAGTACTATATTAAATAAAAGGGGACACTGGGCTCCCTTGTTTTGTTCCTGAATTTAGTGGAAAAGCTTCAAGTTTTTCTCCATTTAGTATTATGTTAGCTGTATGTTTGTCATAAATAGCTTTTATTATGTTGAGATATGTTCCTTCTATTCCCAGTTTCTGTAATACTTTTACGATGAAAGGATGTTGGATTTTGTCAAATGCTTTTGTTGCATAAATTGAGATTATCATGTGATTTTTGTCCTTCAGACCATTTATTTATGATGTATTACATTTATCAACTTGCATATATTGAACCATCTTTTCATCCCTGGGATAAAGCCAACTTGGTTGGGTTAAATAATCTTTTTGATATATTCTTGTATTCTGTTTGCCAATATTTTATTCAGAATTTTTGCATCTATGTTCCTGAGGGAGATTGGTTTGTAAACTTCTTTTTTTTTTTTGCTCTGTCTTTGTCTGGTTTTTGGTATGAGGGTGACACTGGCTTCATAGAAGGAGTTCAGTATAATTCCTTCCTTTTTTATGTTATGGAAATGTTTGAGAAGCAGTGTTCTTAGTACTTCCATGAAGGTCTGGTAAAATGCACCAGTGAATTCATCTGGCCCTGGACTTTTTTTAGTTGGGAGACTTTTTATAATTGCTTTGATTTCCATACTTGTTATAAGTTTATTTAAATGGTTTATCTCATCTTGATTTAATTTTGATAGGATATACGAATCAAGGAACACATCCATTTTTTCAGATTTTCAAATTTAGAGGCATATATATATAGAGGTAGGGTCTCACTCTAGCCCAGGCTGACTTCAAATTCACTCTGCAGTCTCAGGGTGGCCTCAAACTCACAGTGATCCTCTCACCTCTGCCTTATGAGTGCTGGGATTAAAGGTGTGTGCCACAATGCCTGGGTGCATATATATTTTTTAAGTATGTCCTTATAATTTTCTTAACTTCTTTGGTATCTGTTGTGATGGTGCCTTTTTCTTTTCTAATTTTATTAATTTTTGTCTCTTCTCTCTTTATTCTGGTCAAATTTCTGAGGGTTTATCAATCTTGTTTATCCTTTCAAGGAACCAACTCTTTGTTTCATTGATTCTTTGGATTTCTTTTTTCTATTTCATTAATTTCTTCCTCAATCTTTATTATTTCTTCTCATCTACTGAATTTTGGTTTGCCTTGTTCTATTTCCAATGCTTTAAGGTGAAGCATTAAATTCTTTATTTATGAACTCTCTAATTTCTTAATATAAATACTTATAGCTATAAATTTCCCTCTTAGGAATGCTTTCATTGTGTCCCAAAGCTTTTGGTATGTGTATTCTCATCATCATTTGATTTTATGAATGTATTGATTTCTTTTTTGATTTCTTCAATGACCCATTGTTGATTCAATAGTAAACTGTTTAGTCTCCATGAATTTCTGTATGCTCTGTAGCTTTTCTTGTTGCTGATTTGCAGTTTAATCCCATTGTGTATTTTGCTAGGGTTTTGCTTAAATCCCTCTCTAGGCTGGTTTAGCATGGCTCCTATGTCATCATCTTACCTGGAAGTCCTGTTTTGAAAGTTTTCATTATGGAAGGTAAAGTTCAGAAATCCTTGAGGCATGGAAGATAGCAACAAGCATGAGTACCCTATTTTGATCCCCAGTACTCACATCAAATGCCAAGCTTGGTGGCATATGCCTATAATCCTGAACACTTGGGAGGTATAGACAGGAGCATCTGTGGAGCTCACTGGCTATCTAGTCAAGTCTAATGATTAAAACAGAATGATCTGGAGTATTTCAAAATGATTACTTTTTGTCTCCCCCTGCTGGAAGCACCAGGAGAATCTTGCCCACTGTCCACTGTGAGAGCTACAACACACCCAAGCTTCAGGGCTCAATCTCCAACTGCTCCCTAACTGTTCCTGGACATCACTTATTAGAACTGTCAGACTTTTCCACACTGACCCTCCCACAACTAGTCAACTGCACTTTATATTTTCCCATCTTATTACTGGTTCCTGTGGAGCTTCTGTCCATGAGTCTCAGTTCAGGAAAGCGGAAAATATTTGTATGTGTCTGACTATTCCTCCACACTTGCATTAGTTTGCTCCAGTCTTCATGCCTAAAATGCATCTCAATTGTGTATTCATTTTTCTAGTTGTGGCTACAATGGAGGGATGCCTTCCAAACTTCTTATACATAAAACTGGGAACCAAAAATGAACACATTTATTTTTTCAAATAATTAATTAATTAATTAATTTGACACAGAGGAAGACAGGAGAGAGAGAGAGAGAAGGAGGGAGAGAGAGAATATGAGAATGGGTACACCAGGGCCTCCAGCTACTGCCAATGAGCGCTAAATGCATATGCCACTTTGTGCATCTGGCTTTACCTGGGCACTGGGGAACTTAACTTGGGTCCTTAAGCATTGCAAGCAAGTGTCTTAACCACTGAGCTATCTCTCTAGACCCATATTTATTTTTTAAATATTTGTCACTAGTTACAGACCTCTGGGTGGATGATCAAACTACCTTCTCTCTTTCTTTCTTTTAAAGATATAATCTCCTGGCTTACATAGTTTCTGAGAAGTTCACAAATGTTTTTTTTTTTTTAAATTTTTGTTCCTTTTTTAGTATAGTCTATTTTCTCTGCTACCTTTAGGACATTTCTTGAACACTACTTCCAGCAATTTATGGCCCAAGGGGAGTCATCACATGTTTTGTTTTATTGGTCTTGTTGAATCTGTGGGCTTATAAATCTCTTCAGATTTGAAAACATTTTACTCTGCATGTCTCCAACACTCTTCTTCATCTGAGACTCCTGTTGCATACTGTGGGAGATAACTTCCTACATACAGCCAAATGGATGAAAGGTCTATGATACTATCTTCTAACTTTTCATGAGGTCATTAATCCTAATTATGATTCCTGGAATTCATGTAAGAAACTGCATGCTTTGACAGACATCTGTAATCCCACTGCACCTACAATGAGATGAGAGGTGGAGACAAGTGAATCTCTTTGAAGCTTGTGGAGCAACTATCCTAGAGAACATAGTGAAAAACAGAAAACCATGCTTCAAACAAGTTGGAAGGTGAGGACTGACACTTGATGTTGTCCTCTGGTTTCCAAATGTGTGCCATGGTGCATGTGAACCCACACTTCACATACATGAACACACATACAACATACACACAAAGGCAAATTACAGACTACCTTCAAGAAAGTGAGATAATTTTGTTGTCATGAGATTAAATATTATACGTCTGTTAAGAAGTATAGTTATCTAAAATCTCTGTTAATATCTTTGTTATCTCAAGAAATAAATACTAAGACCAATAAACTTCATTTTCCTTTCTTTCTTTTCTTAAATTTTGGACATGATCTCTCTATTTAGATGAGGATGGCCTGGAACTAACTTGTTATGTAGACCAAGGTGGCCTTAAACTCACAACAGTCTTCTTGCCTTAGCCTTCTACATGCTGGGATTATAAGTGAATGTCACCATCCCTAGCCATAGCACCTTTTTTAATGTTTTATATTTTTATTTATGTGTAAAAGAGAGAGATAAAAGAGAGAGAGATAAAAGAGAAAGAGAGACTAGGTATGCCAGGATCTCTTGCTACTTCAAACAACAGAAACATGTATCACTTTGTGCAACTAGCTTTACATGGGCACAGGGCAACTGAACCTGGGCAGGCATGCTTTGCAAACAAATGCCGCTAACCACTGAGCAATTTCTTGAGCCCACAAATTTCTTACTATTGTCCTTGTACTAAAAGGCACACCTACTTGGATATGGTGCTACATGTCTGTAATTCTAGCACTTGGGAGACTGAGGCAGGATGATTACTTCAAGGCCAGCCTAGACATGTAGGGAAAGGGCTTATTGCAGGCTTACAGGTTCCAGGACAAGCTTCTTAATGGCAGAAGAAGTTGACTCACTTCATCATGCATCCATAGCAGAGAGACAAAAGCCAAGAACAGCAAGAGCCAGACCTACTCTGAACACACCTAGGACTGGATTCAAGATCCATCCTCAGTGACACACCTCTTCCAGCATGGCTCTGCCTTCTTAGAGACTAAGCAGGAAGCTTAATCAAAAGTACCTAAGGTGACCGGACGTGGTGGCACATGCCTTTGATCCCAGCACTTGGGAGGCAGAGGTAGTGAATTCCACGTCAGCCTTGGCTAGAGTAAGTCCCTACCTCAAAAAAAAAAACAAAATTAAATAAATAAATAAATAAAAAGTACCTAAGGCTATGGAGCCATTTACATTCAAACTACAACAATTGACAAGTGGAATATTTGCAGTTGAAACATGTTATATCCTTATTTGCTTCCCTCACATTACCTCACTTGAAATGTGTAGACAGAAGTAAATAATGTTAATGAATATGATTAAAAGCACACTTACAATCTGAAGACAAAGGATTAGAATTCCTATACATGCTTGAACTAGTCTATCATAGTAATCTACTTCAGAACTCTTCTTTTTGTCTTTCATATGTCAGTATAACATTTGCCCTCTCTTTTTTGCTTTTCCTGAATATATGTGTATTCTTGAGGATTTCACATTGTCAGTATGATTGGTTATATTATAAATCTCCCTACAGAGGGCAGAAGGGCACATTCATTGTCCTTAACAAACTCTCAGTCATGCAAGGGAGGAGCATATAAGCATTCTAATAACTTGACAAAGTAAGTCTCTCAAGAGTAGAGCAAAGAAAGTGCTAACAGAACTCCACTCCTTCTAAGACTATGGCCCCAGGGGTGCAATTCAGCTAATCAGGAGGGCATAAATTCTAACTTTGTTCCATTCCACATTTTCAAATGACAGGGCCAGAAGTACACTCCCATTGAGATCTATGACTTCTGCTATATGAAGAAAAAAAAAAATGACTTACTCTCTGACGGACTCCTAGTTGGCTTGCTTAACCTGCTCTCACTTCCCTTAGCAGGATAATTGAAGTGAAGTAAGTTGCACATAGTGATTCAGAGGTTCGCAACTACAAAAATTCTTAGATTTAGGGGCATAGGTATCCTTTCATGTACAAAGTTCTCATTTTAACCTACCTGAGGCTACCCAGCTTTGCTGATTTATAGTTAATTAGGATTGAAATTTGAATAAGTATATGCTTTTTTGTATGCATTTCAGATCATGTTGGCTGTAGCAAATAATTGTAACTGTACTCAAGAAATGAATGCATACCACAGGGAAGAGTCAACCATACCTGCCCCTGACAACCTGCAAGTAAATCCTGCTGTGTTCCCTGTTCACAGGAATATCTTCCTGACATCACTTGTGAGAGCTGAAAGATCTCCTTTCCTATCAGCTAAGAAAATACTAATACAATTTCCTCACTTTATAATCATGTCTCAAGATCGCTCAAGAAATTTTCTGTTTTTTGCTCTTAGACATTTACTTATTAAACCATATAAAGGTATACTTATCATATATGTGTTCAAGTACAATTATGATAAATGAATAGCAATTGGGAGTAAAATTAAGAGAAGAAATCTATATTAATTATAGCAAAGAAAGCAGAATATATTGTCTTTAGAATGATCCAATAACATTATCCCATTGTGCATTCAAGACATTTGAGAAATGCAGAATTCCAGAGATTAAAGAAGCTCTTCAATCTTATTTTAAGGAAGAAAAGATTAAAGCATTCATCTGCATCTTTAAAATATGTAACTGAATAGATGTCAATAAGACTTTGTTCATTACTCACATCAAAATATCAAAATAGAATCAAATCCAAACAACCCACAGCTGTCTCAATTTATTTATAAACCTACCCAGAATTTTAAAAAAGAAGAAGAAGGTGGCAGAGAAATAACAACTGGTGAGGTCCTTTGTTTTCTTTGATACATTCCTGAATCTTTTCTGTTCACTTGGTGCCATGTTACTTTGCATATTGGGAATCCAAAAATGAAAACTTTTGTTTAGTTGAACATATTTAGAAGCTGTGTGAATTCTTCCATAATTCTGGTAACCATATTAGTATCTGATGGTATGGGCATGCTTTATCTGTAAGTCTATAACTGTAAAGGGCAATGTATTTTATATATTTGAGTGCTGTTTTCTTTAACAAAAGGTATAGTTTCATCACTAATTGCAACATAGGGTAATGCCAATCATTTGCCCTTTAAAATATAAGATTAATAAAATAAAATGGGACTTTTTGATCTACAAACAGCTCTTCTGCTTTCTTTCAGAAGTTTTTATTTATTTCACAAGCTTATTTGCTTTTCATGATAAGTGATTAAATATTGTCCAATTGAGATATCACAGAACAATATTCTTCAATATCTATTACTGTTATACAGCTATTGCTAAGTATGTTAATGATTTCATTTTCTTTAACACACAATGTATTCTATTCACTTGAAAAATGGGCTTCTACAAACTTATTCATATGACTAGCTAAATATCACTGAACATTAACTTAATATAGAGTGTTTTCCACCTGAGAGAATGCCTTTCCTCACCAACTTGACACTTCA
The DNA here is from genome assembly GCA_036346955.1 of Dipus sagitta. Lineage (NCBI taxonomy): Eukaryota > Metazoa > Chordata > Mammalia > Rodentia > Dipodidae > Dipus > Dipus sagitta. Next base: position 76,371,727 of record CM070780.1, read on the forward strand.
CCTCTTAAGATTAATAGTTCATGACTAAAACGGCAAGTGATTGTTTTGTTAATTTCAAGAGAAAAAAAAAACTGATTCTATGGTTGAGTCAGAAGTGAAAAAATATTTTCATTTACTGTTTCTGGGAAAGAAATCACTTTTGTATTTATTATTATTATCACTAACAAGATGCTTCATATGGATACATCATGTATTGGTACCCTCTTTTCCTTCATCCCTGCCCCCATTCCACTGGGAACGCTCCTCAGTAGGGTTGCAGGTATTCCCCATGGGGTTGTAGTTTATGCACTGTGGGAGCAGCAGTCAGTTGCTTTTGGGGGGAGGGAATGCTTCTGGGCATGACGTCTCAATCTGTGGCTCGTCCATTCTTTCTGCCCCCTCTTCCATAAAATTCCCTGAGCTCTGAGCCATGATAGGTGAGTCTTAAGTCTACTTCAATGATGAGCTCATAGGAGCCTCTGGATTACTACTTTGGTAGGTGTTGAGTGTCCTTAGGGTCTGTCTCCTTCATCCTGGTGCTGATTATCAGGAACAGCATGGAAGCAGCACTCTTGCTTGTCTCCCCATTCCTCTATGGATTCACCTGTATCTTGGCTGAAGTGCAAGTGTTGGTTTATCTTCTCCAGTCTCTAAGCATTATTAATTTAGGGAAAATTTGATGGTGCAACCCCTCTTTTAACCAGACGAGTGACAGCTTGACACTGGGGAATATACTCTTTGTCTCCATAGGATTCTCATCTGGTTCTCAATTCCAGATATGAGTTCTTTTATACTAAGCAGATCTCTTAGACAATCAGAAAGCTATTGGTTACCCACTGAGGCTGTGTGCCACTATTGCACTGGTGTTTACATACTGTCAGGGTGTTTGCTTCTGAGTAGCTTAGACCTCTGGTTGCTCAGACCTTTGCTGTTCATTTCCCCCCAGTAGTTCATGTAGTACTTTCCAACATTAGACAGGATAACTGTCTGGGGACTGGCTTTCTTCTGAATTCCAGCCAAGTCTCTCCATGTTCTGTGTCAGCAGCATATGGTGTCCTCAACAATAGGGTCTTAGCTTTGCCTTAAGCCAGAAAGCTGTCTTGATTTGGGCACCTCCTAGTTCTCTCTGATCAACAGCTCATGTAAGAGACAAAAGTGTCTTTTCTTTTAACCTTAGGTTTCCTCCCACCCTCACCAGAGCCCTACTTTTCAGGTGCTCCCCCCCTTATACCTTTTGAGGGCTATATCTTTTAGGCTATCTCCAAGAATAAAGATTTCTATGATATTAGCTCACTTTGGATTTAATTTTGTGTTTGTTTCCCCTTCTCTTCTCCTCCCCTCTCCCCAAACCCTCCCACCGCTATTGTCTGGGCCTTGAGTTGCCTATCAAGTATGACTGCAACTTGAGTAGGTCTAGGTTAGGAACCCCAGGAAAGTGACACCATGAGGCATTTGACTTTCTGTGACTGTGTGAGTTTGCAAAGTATGATCTGTTCCAAGTCTGTCCATTTTTCTACAAATTTCATTGTATCATTTTTTTCTTACTTCTGAGTAGAATTCTATTGTGTAAGTGTACCCCAACTTCCTTATCCATTCCCCCTATTATGGGCATCTGGGTTGATTCCAGTTCTTACCTATAATGAATTGAGCAGCTATAAACATGGTTGAGCAAATGTCTCTGTATTGATGGATGGAACATTTAGGATAAATGCTTCGTAAGGGAATAAGAAATTTTTTGTGAACTATTTGTTGATTTTCTTGGGTAGTATCTCACTCTGGCCCAGCCTGGCATGGTGCTCACTCTGTAGTTCTAGGCTGGCCTTGAACTTACAGTGATCCTCCTACCTCTGACTCCAAAGTGCTGGAATAAAAGGTGTGCATGACCATGCCTGGCTTTTGAGAAAGAAATCCAAGTGCCAAGGCTCTGTGATTGGTCTAGTTTTTCCGATGTAACAATTATTGAATTGTGAGAATGCCTATTACCATACCTGTTCAAACACCCTTCTAAACCAAGTACATGGATAAACATACACACACACATACATACACACACACACACACACACACACACACGCACACACACACACAATTTACAATAAAAAAATAGAAGTTCTATGGTCAGTCTTTTCTATAATCTAAGTTAATGGTAGGTTTAAACCAGATAATATAATGTTGAAAGCAATCATATGACTCTTTTAAGCCAGGGAATAAGCCCAATATTCCAGTTGGCTATTGACTCTTTCTTAATGCATTGTTAGTCTGCATCTCCATTAGTGCATTTTGATAGAGTCCTGTGATTTGCTAGAAATGACTCTGCAAGCTGGTTACTATAGATTCATTCTAGCAATGTGCTGATCCTTCCCAGGCTGTCTTTAAGATTATTTCTTACAATAGAACCAGTATTTTCATATTTCATTGGAAAAAAGAAAAATAAAAAACCTTTTGGAGGCTGGAGAGATTGTCTAATGGTTAAGGTGCTTGCCTGAAAGGCCAAAGGACCTAGGTTCCATTCCCCAGAACCTCCATAAGCCAGATGCACAAAGTGATGCATGTGTCTGGAGTTCATTTGCAGTGGCTAAAGGCCCTGGCATGCCTGTTTTCTCTCTATCTGCCTCTTTCTCTCCCGTTCCCTCTCTCTCTCTCTCTTTCTCAAATGAATAAAATATTTTTTTGAAAAAAATTTTTAAACCTTTTGGGATATCTCTTATGCACAGGGAAGAAATAGCTGAAATGAGGTGAGGTGAGGTTCTGAGAAGGGGGTTATAATTTCTTCCTTTTTTCCTCTTAAAAATGATAGTATCTCTTGTTTAGAGAGAAAATAATAAAAGCCTATGTAAAAATAGTAATAATCTTAGATGGTGGATACTTAAGAATTTTTGTTGTTGTTGTTAATATTCCTATGGGATGTTTAAGGAGTGTCTTCCTCATATTTTACTTGTTTAGTTTCATTGGCTTTTGTTCTGTCTTCATTTCTATTCTTTCTAACTCTTGGCATTATTTTAATTAAGACTGTTCTTATGTCCTGGTCCAATGATTCCTTTTATTCATTGCTTGACATGTACTCAGGAAATGTAGACTGGGTCGTAGAAAGAATACAGAATCTAGAGTCAAACTACCAGGGCACTGGCCTTGTTTCTCTCTTTAGTTGCCCTCTTGAGTTGAGGAAAGTTGTTACAATTGTTTTGTCTCCAAGTTCTTTTTTTTTTTTTTTCCATTCAAAGAAAAATAGCTGGGTGTGGTGTGCATTTCTTTAATGTCAGCACTTGGGAGACAGAGGTAGGAGGATAACTGTGGGTTCGAGGCCAGCCTGAGACTACATAGTAAATTCCAGATCAGCCTGGACTAGAGCAAGACCCTATATTGAAAAACAAAACAAAAGCAAACAACAACAAAAATAAGGATGCTGAGAAGGATGGACTCTGTGCTCCCTGTTCTTGCTAAAGGCCTTTGATTATATTAACAAGTCCTGATATTTCTTGTGGTTTGGCTTTAACCCAGAAAATATCAAAGATAGTACAATATATCATCCTTTTACAACCTGGTTTGTTTCAGAAAGTCTTAGGATTGAACTGGGCAGTAACTACTGCTGAGATTGCACACGTGTCTGAGCTTGGTTTACATAGAATATTTCTCACTCCATAGTCATCTTAGTGTTTTTGTTTTGTTTTGTTTTGTTTTGTTTTGTTTTTAGCTCATGTAAGTATCTAGCACATTGTCTGGCCTAAATATATATGCTCAAATATTAGAACTATCTTTGTTGTCATTAAATTTCAAATGTAAGTTCAAGAGAAATTAGAGTTTGAATGTGAATGCTGATGATGGTGAAGACACATTAACAAAGGACAATCTAACTGTAGAATATAAAAGTACTCCCACAGTCTAGATGGTGAATCTCATGCTTCATGTATCCCTCCAGCCCTCAGGCAGACAATGCTGAAGGTCATGCTCCTAATGACTGTGACATCACCTCGTGGTGTACTTGATAAGAATACCTTAGCTAGACACTGTGATGGATACGGCACTCACAAAAAAACAATCAGCTATTTCTGACCTATATCTAGGCTTTGTCCAAAATCTTAAAAAGAAGTATTAAAAACAATTATTTATTTAAAAATAAAACATAAAAAAGAAACAATAAGTGTTTATGTGCTGGGAATTATAATTCATAATAAATCTGTCATTAGGAAATAATCAAAATTTATTTTACAACCAGCCTTAACATAATACTGAAAACCACACTAGAGTCCTTTCTAAGGTGTAGTCATCAATCAAAAGAATGTATTAAATTAAATTTTGTATAAGTCACTATGAATTTAAGTACATGTTGACACCTTCAATACAGTTCTTAGAAGGGACATATTTGGAGTTTTTTGAACTTCATTTTGCAAAGAGAAAAGGAAAAGAGGAAATGACATAAGTTTTCTTATTTATTTATTTATTGTTTTTGTTCTCAAGGTAGGGTATCACTCTAGCCCAGGCTCACCTGGAACTCACTAGGGAGCCTCAGGCTGGTCTCCAACTCACTGGGATCCTCCTACCTCAGCCTTGCAGGGATTAAAGATGTGTGTCACCACACCCAGCTAGATAGTGACATTTTTTGTTTGTTTATTTTTATTTATTTGTTTGAGAGCAACAGACAGAGAAAAAAAGAGGCAGAGGGAGAGAATGGGCGCACCAGGGCTTCCAGCTACAGCAAACGAACTCCAGATGCATGTGCCACCTTGTGCAACAGGCTATCGTGGATCCTGGGAAATTAGGCCTCGAACCGGGGTCCTTACTCTTCACAGGCAAGCATTTAACTGCTAAGCCGAATCTCTCCAGCCCTAGATAGTGACTTTTAAAATGCTATGTCTACCTCAAAAATTTGCAGCAGAACTATAAAATCAATGTAGACACACCACAAATAGATTTTTCTGGTATGGTGAGTTCAAAGTCCATTCCAGCAGCTCACCCTTACCTGAACACTCTTGCAGCAAAATGCTGACAGTGAGATTGGTGCAGTATGTTCAGAGGAAGGCTGCTTCATAAAGGTAAAGCACTAGAAGAAAAACAAAGTCCTAATTGAGTAAAATGAAGGGTAATTTAAGATATCATCATTTGAAAGAAAAAAAAAAACCTGCTAATCCAGTTTAACCTGTCTACCCTCTCTTTTGAAACAAAAATTACATTTTCCAAAACATCATTAATTTATCACCCCGTTAATAAAGTTTCCATTTGTAGAGGATTTATGCCTTGTATTTTACTTCCTAATATATGTGGTATAAGTGAGTGAAGAGCATATTTGGTATTGTGAAATGTCTCTGTGGATTTAAAAAAGATTATGTTATAATTGATTAGATATAATTATCTAAAAAGACACTTGCCATTGTTTTATATAATTACAAGTGGAAATTTACCAAATTTGAAATTGTTTTAATAGTTGGAAAGTGATTATAATGTATTTTCTTTTCCAAAACTAATTGAAGGTTAACTACATAGCAAGTCAAATCATGATTTTTTTTTTGACAGTATGTTTGATAAGGATATTTTTTAATGAAGGTATTTTAGAACAGTGATCATGGGCCTGACAGATTGTGATGGTAGCTATAAAGTGATTGAGGCTAGTCAGGTGATAGGAATCTCAGGAGAGAGCTACATCATATTGCTTGAGTGAGGTTAGTCCAAGTTTCTGGGTATAGTGGTGCACACCTTTAATCCCAACACTTGGTAGGCAGAGGAAGGAGGTTCACTGTGAGTTTGAGGCCAGTCTGAGACTACATAGTGAATTCCAGGCCAGCCTGGGTTAGAACAAGACCCTACTTTGGGGAAAAAAAAAGAAGAATCAGTCAAAGTAATGAATATCCTGGGGTATGGTTAATGATGAATGGAAAAGACAGAAAGGAAAGGAAGGGGAGTGAAGGGAAGGGAAGAACAGAAGGAAGGGTGAGGAGCAGGGAGGGGTGAGGGAGGATGGGAAGGCGGAGGAAGGAAGGAAGGAAGGAAGGAAGGAAGGAAGGAAGGAAGGAAGGAAGGAAGGAAGGAAGGAAGGAAGGGAGGGAGGAAGGGAGGGAGAGAAATGTTGCTTCTTTTTTATAGCCATTTTAAGATGTAGCTGACTTTGATGCTGGCACTGTCTATGGTTATGTAATTTAACTCTTTCAACAATTTGTTCCCCTATATTGGTGACTATAAACTCAGAAATTTTCATAAAGTTATCTCAACTTACACACTTGAATTTTAGAGGACTCTTCTTGTTTTCTTGCAGGTGAAAGGCCCGGAAACCAGGCTGGTGCCATGACAGGCTTCAGTAAGGCACTGCCCTGGCTAGACCTAAGTTTCAAATCCCGGCTTAGGCAGAGGACCTGAGTCAGCCCCTAGACATGTCCAGGCATGCCCAAGACTTGTCCCTTCTGCCTCTCTGCCCCAGCCAATCAAAAGAATACAAGTACATCCAGGTCAGCCTGGGCTACAGTGAGACCATACCTTGAAAAAAAAAAGCAAAAAATAAATGCTATGCTTCTCTACTTAAAAAAAAAAAAAAAGAAAAAGAATACAAGTACAGTTACTGTTTAAACCAACCAATCATATAACTGCCCCCTACTTCTTTGTTCAAATCCCTATAAAAACCCTGCCCTCCTGGAGCACTTGCATGCATCCACTGTGCTGGTGAAGTCAAGAGTCCCAGCTTAAGCCCAAAATAAAGCTCTTTGCCTTTGCATGCATTTTTGGTTCTCCTTGGTGATCACTGGAGGCACTGAGAACTGGGCATATCACAGGCCCCCTGGCTTCTTCTCTCACCTCCCCAGAAACCTCAAGCATTCTTGAATGGGATGATAGGGGTTCAGAAAAGTCCTTGAACCCCAAACCCTTTGCTTATATCTAATTTTAAACAAAGAATTAAATAAAATAATACTGATAGGGATAACTATTAAATTATTATATTTATTTAGGGAAGTACAAAACCAAGGAAAGACACCCAAGTGGCTTGAGAGCCCATGTGTTGGGACTGGTAAAACCATGGAAAGGACAGGAAAGAGTGTTCGAAGAGCTACTGCCATGTAGAGAAGGAGCCCATGTGGAAAGTGAGGGCTAGGGGGCTCTCCCCTCAGCTGGCTAGGCCAAGCTGAGCAGAAACTCAAGAGCAATAGGAAGTTTAGGAGAGGTCAGACAGCATAGAGACCTTGTTCTCCCCTTGCACATGTATTTATAACCTTATGGCCCTGATCCCTACCTTCTGGCTCAGGTGAGCTGAGATATAGCTGATTGGTTTGTGCTACAGGTTGTCTCAGGAAGAGGCCAGCAAAGTTCTGGGATCTCAGCTTGACCAACCACAATGTTAGGATTGTATCTAAATTCTAAGACAGACCCGCCTCCCAGGAGGGGTCCAGGTTGTTTGTAGAAAAACAGATTTAGGGAAGACATAAGAAGTCAGATCATCCTTTGATCTCTAGTAAATGCAGACCTTTCTGCCTTTTTACTTTCAGGGGCCACCCTAAATGCCTAGCCCCCAACCCCCCCCCCCCCCCCCCCCCCCCCCCCCGCCATACACACACACATACTCAATCTCAGGGACTTTCTAGCTTCTTCTGCCTGGCATGCTCTTCCCCTGGAAAGCATGGGCTCATTCTTAGTAACCATATCATTACCACAGAACTCTCAGCTCCTCAGAGAAGCCTACTGTTTAAATTGGCCCTCTGTCTTGCTCTGTTTCTTCATAACCTCACAGTGAATAAATACTGTCTTCAGAATTATCTCTATCTCTGGTTGTGGACTGAATGCCTCCCCTACCATTCTTTCCTTAATGTCCTACCCCTTAATGACTATATTTGGAAATAGGTCATTTAGAGGGAGGCAATTAAAGTAAAATTAAACAAGAAGGATGGTCCATATTCCAAGATGGCAAATATCATTATAATAACAAAGCAGGGCACAGTCACAAAGAAGATCATGTGAAGGTTTAAGAAGTCAGGTATCACAAGGCAAGGAGAAAGACTCTCAGAAGAAATCAACCCTAATGACAACTTGATCTTAGACTTGAAGCCTCTAGAACGATGAGAAAATGACTACTTGTTAAGCCGTCTAGACTCTGCTGTTTTTTGTGACAGACCTAACAAACACTGATTTATTTCCTATTGTACCACAGAAGTATATAGGAGGTAGTCCCTCTAGGTAGTAAAGGTAAGGGTCCATGATGAATTGCAAACCAGTTACATAGCCCCAGTACAAAAAACGAGTCAGTTGCCTTCCAACATTGGGAGGGAGTGGACAAAATGACTGTCATGTGTGACCATACCCTTGATTGGTTGAGCTAAGCACGATCAGCACAGGTTGCACAATCCACTCTCTCTCTCTTTCGCTCTCCTTCCTTCCCTCTCTGTTAGGTTGCCCCTGCCACTTAAAAGTCTTCTTAACAATCTCTTTGGTAGAGGTACTTTCTCTTGCTCACCTCTTCTTCATATTCCTTATTTCCTCTTTGACATGCAGCAATGAACTATAGAGTCACTGACAATGGTGGCCACTTTTTTGTCACCTTAGCCATTGTTGTTTTTGTTGTTGTTTGCTTGTGGGGTTTTTTTTTGGCAAAGCAGCAAGTGTTTATTGAATTCTCTATAAATAATTTCTGGATGGAAGAATGACACTTAGTAGAGAACAATCTAACTTTGACTTCCCATATGCTTTTTGCTATCCGTGTGCCTCAAAGGCTCTTGGATTCAAGAAAAGAGCTTTGCCTTACAGCTATCAAGTGAAGACATTTCAGAAAATGGATTTGAGATTCAGGAAGTAAACACTATACTAATATTGGGGAAGGAAAAGAGGAGTCACAGGCTTATTGTTTTTTCACACCATTTTAAACTCCACTTGAATATCAATATTAAACACATGCCACTTGATAATCTGTAATTATTTATACATCCCTTAAAGATAGTTACCATGATACCAATAACTTAATTTGAGAAGAGCATCAGCAATGTGAGAGGGGAGGATGGGGATGAGGGATGGAATTATCATGGTTTATTGTATATAATTATGTCAATAAAAAGTTAAAACAACCATTTTTTTCATCAAAGAATTGTCGACTCATAACCTCTTCGTGTTTTAAAATACTTTAAATTATGATAAATGTATGTATCTTTTAGGTCATGAATTGAAAAATGCTTATTTATTTATTTTTGTCATGGACAACATGATGTTTTGGAATACATGTACATGACTGTAGCCCAGTCATATGTTTAGTTGCTAAAAGAAAGTTTGGGAATTACATATACTGTGAAGTGGCTAAATCAAACTAATTTACACTTGTATTTCCTTATAACTATTTTCTGTGATAAGAACATTTAAAATATGCTCTTTTGCCGATTTCTGAGAATATATTACATTACCATAGTCCAAGAATATATTACTTAAACTGTGTTATACAGTAAGTATCTTGAACATACTTTTAACTGAAATTCTCTATTGAGTGTTACAGTCCAAATTCTCATTTGGTCTGTATTAAACATAATTCTACTCTGCTTCTGTGAGTTTCCTGTTTTCAAATTCAACACATAAATGAAATCATGTGAATTTTTTGCTGTGTCCAGATAATTTCATTTAACATGATGTCTTTCACATTCATCCATGCTGTCCTAAATGAGTTTCTTCCTTTTCTAAAGGGTGGGTATGTTTTCCACTGTGCATAGACTTAGACAAATATATTGGTAGTATAGATGAGCAAGCTATGAAAAGAAATTCAAATGTTCTCAAGATTATCATTGGAATTGTTAGTGGTTTGATACATTTGCAGACAAACAAGAGGGTATAGAAAGGTGGAGCAAGAGCTATAACAAAGAAAGTCACTGGACTTCTCACGCTGCTAGCCTGACCAATAGTAGAATTTTAAAAATTCTATATTTATTGAAAAAATATTGCTATTATCATAATTTCTTCAAAGACCTTGGTCAATTTGAAAAAAATGTTTGTTTATGGAAGACGATAACTGAAATAGTATATGTATGTGTCCTAAACATACCCTGTCTCTTTGAAGAAAATATAAATATTACAGAGGGAATGAGGGAGTAAATAGGGACATATCAACACTCACATATAATAAATGGGAGCAGTATTTGTAGATTTTATCAAGGGGAATAGTCTCCTTTCCTATTTCAGCTATTCTTTTCTGAGTCTATCTGTGCCACCTGTTGACTATCCTTAGGTCATGCTGGGAACCCAACAGCCTGACTCTGTATTGTGAGGTGAAAATGACTCTTGAAAGTTATGACAATATTGACTACATGGTTGACAAAAGCTCTATATTTTCTAGACACCATTTTTTGACATAAAGGACATTCCTGAATCATTTCTTTACATGACCTACATTAGTATGTATCTACTACATTCTGGCTCTTTTGACTCAGATTCACTAATGTATAAAGAAGGACATAGGTCCTGTTAGAATTTACTTGGGCTGGCACACTGACAATATAAAATAAGTTAAATATGGGAGAGAAACATATTATATATCAGAATATCAAAGTTTCTTTATGAAAACATAGAATCAAAATAAGATATGGAGGCTGGAGAGATGGTTTAGTGGTTAAGGCATATGCCTGCAAAGCCCAGGACCCAGGTTCGATTCTGCAGGTTCCACGTAAGCCAGATGCACATGGTAGTGCACGCATCTGGAGTGGTTTGCAGTAGCTGGAGGCCCTGGTGCACCCATTCTCACCTACTCTCTCTCTCTTTTCCTCTCTCTGTCTCAAATAAATAAATAAAATAGATTTAAAAAAAAGATATGGGTTGTAGGGGCTGAGGGTATGGTCTTGACACATTGAACTTTTAATAAGTCATTATACTAAATGCCAAAGATAAGCTGATGTTTTATTTTTATTTATTTATCTGAGAGAGAGTGAGGCAGAGGAAGAGAGAGAGAGAGAATGGGCACTGCAGTGGCTCCAGCCACTGCAAACAAATTGCACATTCATGTGCTTAAGTGTGTCCTGGGGAATCAAACCGAGGTCCTTTGGCTTTGCAGGCAAGCACCTTAACCACTACGCTATCTTTCCAGCCCCCTTTTCTAAACAAATATTTTGTCTTTATTTATTTATTTGAGAGAGAGAATGAGGCAGAGGAAGAGAGAGACACAGAGAGTGAAATATTTTAAAGTAGTGAGACAATGAACCAAGAGGATAGCTGTGGAAAGAAAGTCATGGGTAGTTGAAATAGCTACAGAAAAATTTCAAGGTAGATGTCTGGCTATTACATTCAAGAACAAGGCATTTCTGTGGAGCACAGTTGTAATCATGTCTGTGTGGGAAATTTGTCAACTGGGCTGTGTCAAACATTGGAGGAGATTAGGAAAATGTGTGTGTGTATATATATCTATATACATACATATATATATATATATATATATATATATATATATATATATATGCAACATGATGTCTTGGATTTGATCATAGTATAGAAAACAACTGGTGAATTCCAAGCAGACTTTGGTTTAGTTAATGTGCGGCACCTATGCTCATTGGCTACATCCCTTAGCTATATAAGCTTATTAACGTTAGGGGAAACGATGAAGGGTAGGCTGAATTTTTGGATCTATCACTGATGCTCTTATAAGTGTAAAATTAATTCAAAATAATGTCCTAAAACATGTGTAAGAGCTAATTGTCAAATGACTTATGCTTTCCTTGTTCCCAAAAATTGCTACTTACTTTCCAATTTGTGGAAGAAAATTATCTACCTGAATCACAAGATAAATGTATGGAAAATAGAAATACATTAATTTCTTTTAAATACAAATTTTCACTTAATAAATTTAAATAGAATGCTACAGATTAGACAAAAATGAAGGAAAATGTAAACTATAAGACTGTTATCTGAATATAGCCATGTAGAGAAAATGCTTGACTGCTATAGCAGTTACCTTCTCATGACTGGGATATAACATTAACAAGAAGCAGGTTATGTGAGGTAAAGGTTTAAACCAGATTTTACAGTTTCAAGGGGAAGTTCCGTTGTGGTGGGGGAAGCATGACATACCGGAGCTGAAATCCTGTATCATCTCTTCACACCAATGGGAACGAATTTGTCTGAGCGAGATAGTCCTGAACACCCACTGGGCTGAATTAATAAATCTCAAGGTCTGCCCCTAATGACTGCCCCCACTTCCTCCAACAAGGATTTACCTCCTAAAGGCTTCACAACCTTCCCAAATTACCACCAGTATGGGAAAAAGTATTCAAAATATATGAGACTATAAGGGATATTTCATATTCAAACCACTACAACTGCCAAGCAAGTCAGCAAAAATCACCTTTTCATGGTCAGAAATTAAGTCTTCTTAATGTGTTTTACTACATAAACTTGCACATAACAGGCAACAATATGTATTTGTTTATGGCTTGCAAAATGTCATGACTCTATTTCTATCAGTCTTTAAACCTACAAAAGATCTAACAAAAAGTGCTGTGACAGTAAAGGGTCTTATATAGAGACATACTTGCTGAGTTTCTTACAGTGCCTGACATAATGTTCCTATGGTTTGAAAGTTCTTTTCCTGGCAAAGAACCCTTCACTTCAAACTGAAATTGGAGATGCTTGTCCTTGACCTTGAGAAATTATTAGAAGTGTGAATGACATGTTTGAATAATGCTGTGGGATCTCAGATGGATGGAACTCTGTCACTATAATGGAAGGAAGACATAAATGTTGCCTCTTTTTAGGTGCTGATCAGCACAATGATTAATGTATGAATCTGTCACAAACAAAGCTGAGTGTGGCCTATTGTGCTGTACCTCCAATCACTATTTTCTTCTCTATCAGCACACAACTTCTTGGTAGCAAATTGCTAGGAAAATCACACATAACTTACATCCAGAGAGAAGCTATAAGTACTGGCTCATTGTCAGCATGTTTCAGGTTTGAGACAACAGTGCCAAACTGAACCATGAAGCTCTCTGCTATTTGTCATATGTTTTTGGTTTGTGTCAGCATGCAATATGTGAGCATAGGAGGCAGACACTAAATGCAGGTGACATCCCAGAAGGGGCAGTCAGGATACAGAGTAGGACAGTTCCTAGGGTCCACTTTTTGAAATAGCCCTTCAAACAAAACAGAAGGCAAAAAACAAAACAAAACAAAAAAAAAAAACCATTTTACCAGAAAAAAGTCTAAACATTAAACTATAAATTGAACTTTCAAAAAGCAAACATATACACAATATTGGCCTGAAGAGGTATTTACATCACAAATATAATCATACAAATGAGGCTTGAAAGGGATTATCTTTCTTTACCAAGTAGAAATACTAAGAATACCAATGCAAGAAGTGCATAGAGCAAAAGAAAGGAAAATAGACATTGTATTTCTCCTTGTCATTCAATTCTGAGATTCCGAACATCATGCATGTGCAGGGCAATTCATGGGATTCACTGATAACTTGAAATAGTTCATTGTCTGAATCGTACAGAATAAATCTTCATTTGCAATTGGATCCCAGACATTTCTCATAGTGTTCGTTATTGAACTATCACATAGAGAAAATACTGTTTCACATGATAATAATCACATGAAAATAAAGTGAAAATATGCCCTGCTAGCCTGTGCCCTTTGGCCTTCACAGGTAGCCATCAGCAAGAATCTCCTGGTTTTCCCTGTGTGGAGAAGTGCAGCACCCACGCTGCATCAGCTGGAGTATGAGATGTTTCCTCAGAAAGTGGTATCCATATTTCTGTTCTGCAAAAGCAGGTACTCACTGGGCGGTTGGTGGATCAAAGTAATGGTTGTATTGGTAGCTCATTGAGAATACTCAGTAAGAAAAGATATAGAGCAAGGATGGAGAAAATATATAAATGGAAGGATGGAAGGCAAAGAAGGAAATGGATGGGATCATGGAAGGAAGAGACAGAATCCTTTTCCCAGAGAGCCACAGCTCAGAGGACAACCGTTTGACCATTCATGCCAGCTATTGAATGGTATGCACATTTACAGACAGGAGAAGATGATGAAATGAAAGAAAGGAAAGGGAATAAAGAATGGAAACAAATGAAGGAAGGGGGAAAGAAGAAAATATAGTCTTGTAGAGGAAGAGAACTGTAGAAATTCTATCTTCTTATGTTGATTACTGTCACTAAAAGAACTAATATAACTAATCTCCCAGCAGTCTCCTATTTGGTCATGAGTATCGTTTTAATAAAATAATAATTGTAACATAAATATTAAAATTTATTAAAACTAAAAATTTACCTTTTCAGTAGCATGTGTTTAAAGAGTAGCTTATTCTCCTGAGATACAATATTTATTCATAGAAGATTATTATATACTTTATTTACAGGGGGAAATTAGGACTGAATCTAAGTTCAAACAAATGAATTTTAGTTTACTGAACTGTAAGTTGTAAATTTATAATGCTATTGATGTTGAGTATTTTTAATCCATGATTAATTTTTAAAAATACATCTCAATTCCAATTTGACTCCATTACCTAGCCATGGAGTAAATAGTTTTGTTTGTTCAAGTTAGGGACATTTAAATTATAACTCATCAATTCTTCTATACCGAGGAATTGATCAGAAAGAGCTAAGCAGCCAAATGTCTACAATCAGTAATTTTTTTTTTTTAGGAAATAAAAATATCAACTTTATTTTTGAAAATGCTGCATTAAACATGAGAAATGGTACTGGTAACATAGCTCAATGGGAAAGTGCTTGATTAGCATGTGTAAAGCCCCAGGTTCAATGTTTAGCACTATACAATAACTAAATAATGAAAGGATAAGTAAATTAAATACAAGGGACCTATTGCAAAATTGTCATCCTATTCTATTTACTCTGATATCAAAATACTTGCTTCTATAGTTTGGCCTTCCTTGGATCAATAGCTCTTCATTCATTGGAAGAAGAAATTAGTTGAGATTAACAGAATATGAAAGTCTCTATTATTCTGTTTATTATTTTTAAATTCAGTACATTCATATGATCCTGTACTTGTTTTTACCAAAAAAAAAAAAATTGGCTTTAATTAGCACTTGAAAAAACAGTATATTTTGCCTTTCAAAAAATGAAACATGTAAACAATTATTTTGCTCTTTTTATTTGTACTATATGGTACGTGTCATGAGGAATTATGAGCTTAGGGAGAGCAATATGGTCTAACAAAAAATCCAAGGGATTTAAAGTCAAAAGACCTTCCTTTGAGTCTTGGTTCTGTGATTTCCTAGCTACGTGACCTCAGGCAATTGATTTAATCTAGCTCAATGTGTTTCTTGCTGTGTGCACCTCTTGTGGGGATAAAATGGGGTGATGTCGGCAAACGTCTATTCCATCCAACAGTCGGCATGAAATGGTCAAAAGGCTGTCCTCTGAGCTGCGGCAACCTGGGAGAGTGCTTAACTGCATCACACAAGAGTGTCGTGGTGCTACATAAAGGAGGAATCAATTTTCAACATGACTTCAAAAAGAAAGTTACTTTTAAGCCCAGGAGAATACAAAATAATCTTCCCATGCTTCATTGCAGTAGACAGAGCTCTGTGGAGGAGATAAAGTACAGACAGAAAACAGGGCTTCTTCAAGACTAGAGAAAGGAAGCGGCACTCCTGAGGCCGTGAGTGCATGCAGCAGATACTGGGAGCAGGTGCTGGAGGTAAGCTGTGGACACTAATGCAAGCATTAAGGACTGTGAGTCTTCAATATGTATGTGATAAGAACATAGAATAGGAATTAGGCGAAACTGAGAGAAAATTCATACCTCATCAGAAATAAGTTTCATTTCCCTTGTTTGTATACATATTTATGTACGTTATATACACAATATTTTATATACATATATATATATATATATGTATGTATATATACATATATACATGTGTGTATATGATTTGTTATTAAGTGTACAAAGATTTCATTCCATAGCTCAGTAAATCTTCTGCATTGTGCAATGCAACTCCACCAGGTTCTAGGTTACCTGAAAAATCTTCCTGATTGTTCCTGTAATGGAGGTCTGTAATTTTAATTAAACACTGTAGTCTCTGTTACATAAACATTATAAACAACCTTTTTGGTGAACTCTTATGGGGAATTCCCTATGAGAAAAGCTCTTAGGACACCTAGAAACGTGCTTGAAGATGATGCTATACTAAACTGCTAAAGCAAAGAATAGTCTTTCTCTGAGATCATCTTAGAGCAGCATCTCTTAGAGGGGTACCATAGAAGATAAGTCAAGTTCCATCATTTCTTCTTTTAGAGCCAGTTAGCTTAAACACACAAAATGGACAAACCAGCCAAGTAGATATGCTCTTCTAATGGAAGATTATATTTGTTTTTAATTATATTTAATTTTAATTATACTTAAAATATTTAATTTTAGAAAAGGCACAACATTCCTTTATCAATGTCACTGAAAATAATTGTAATATGATATAAGCATTGATGTGTTTTCATTGACACAGCCATATCTCAATTACCACCATCACTAAGTAATAACATGACATAAAAGAAATCCTCTATGTGCCTTGAGTCTGGATTTCAGATATCTAGTATCTAGAACATAAGAGTAATACCTATCTACTGAGCAGAAGTTTGTACGCTACATTAAAATGAGAGTTCTTGGTTATTAGAGAGATAATTTGTCAACTGAAGTATTTCACCTCAGAATTTTTATAAAAACTTAGTGTTCTCCCATTAGCTTTGTTCTCTCAACACAGCCTGGGTTCTATGCTCACTTTATTTTGCAAACACAGATGCCATTTTACAAAAAAAGAAGTCCTATAATATATAGATTTTAAATATAGCTTTGTAACATGGACATTGCAGTGTACATCAGTTAACACAAAGATAATTAATAAATTCCTATAGAAGTTATTCAGAAAACATGTTGAAACCAGTTGTCTTCCAGGAAGTATTCAGTATCTATTACTCTCAGACCCACTCAACTAAAATACCAATAACATGACTGCCTTCCCTTGAATGGGATGGTCAAGAAAGTGGTCTTTTTCACATCTGAAGAGGTTCTGTCCGTTTGTCTTTTTTCGGCAGTGAGCTTCAGAAAATTTAGTTTGTACTATAACATAAATTAAAATGTTACAAGCCATTATTGTCTGCACAGTTACTATATGGAGAAATAAACATGTGTTTGGCTCTGGTGTTCCTTTAAGTACTTCTTACTGAGAATTGGTGTTAGTGCTAGCCCGAAGTGGCTGTGTACCTACCGCGGCTTTGGTCTTTGTTTTCTTTCAACTTTCCTGCTTTAAATTATTGGCCTGTACTGTGTTTCTCTGTGTTTTATAATGATGTGATTATTTTCTAGAAAAAATGTTTACAAATTCATTACAAAGTATGCAGGCTACTCTGTTTTCCAATGGCCATGATTCCTTTGACCAAGAATACACTGATCTTTGTAAGCCTCAAATAGACTTTTACATTTGTGTGCCAACTGTTTTTTATCACTTTTTGATTTCTCTGGGTTATTGATATTCTATGAATTTGCATAAATGACTTTTTCTGAAAAGTTTTATAGGAATTCCTATGGAATTTCCCTCTAATGTAAATACACTGATCTTTGCCTTAACCAAACACTTCTTGGAAAATGCTATTCTGTGAGTTAGAATGGTTAACATTAATTTACAGCTTTCTATGAGTTTTAAAATAAAACATACACATAAAGAACTATGGGTGGCTGGTACTCTATGTCAGAGCTGCTTAACCAAACCAGGGATAATTCTGTTTCAAGGAATATCCTAGAACAATGTGTCACAGAACTCATTCCACTGAGTAGAATACTTATAGAGTGATGACTATCTTGTTTAGACAGAGATTAGTTTAAAAGCTTCTTTCTCAGTATCTAAAGAATAAAAAGCTCTTTTACGTTATTTATATGTATAACTTAAACAAAAAGAAAGAACAGAGCACTGTGTTGTAGGTAGCAAATCTGACGGCTGATGATGTTGAATAGTTAGTGCAATGGGATGCAAACAGGCAATGTCGGAATAGTTTGAAACCAGGTGTTCTGACTGATGTCAGGGGTCTCTAAAACACGTCTGCTCTCCTTGTTTCCACTGTTCCCCAACAAGTGCCCTCGAGCAAAATCATCTGCTCCTGGAGCTGAAATTTAGCTTAGCCAGCTGATCCAGGGATTTGCTCTTTAATTGTACTTGTCCACAACATTTACACAGATCTGATAAAGATATTGATCACTTGCGGCCCATGAATATCCAGCTCCACTTCTCATGGCCCGCAGTGTAGCATTTTTTCTCTTTTCCCTTCTGCCTTATGCAGTAGGCTAAGTTGCTGTGAAAAGGTTGTGGGAGCTTGAAACCTGCTTTCAATCAGCCTAAGTCATTGGCTCTTCAGGGTTATCCTATTTATACCAGTTCATTATATTGTACTTAAAATGAAATTACAATGACTCACTTGTAAGTGCAGGTTTCCTAGACTTAATTAGACAGTGAAGAATTATTAAACATTTGACAGTATATTGTACATTTGATCTCAGTATTGAATTCTTATTGATATTAATATACACACCATGTAATGTAACGTGTTCCTCTCACTGTAAGCTTAGGTAATTTTCCACGATTTAAAAGCTTTTCAGATGCCAGACTCTCCCTAATGTTTGGCACACAAATGTTTTCTACTGAAGTAGATGATGCCCTTAACCAAAGATAAGACCATTTGATCAGGTAAAGAACAACATCAAGACCATCTGGACTAGGGAACAGTAATTCAAGGTCTATATTTCAAGTCTGCCCTTGACTAGGTGGAAGATCTTATGAGATTTATTTAGCTGTAGCAATAAATCCCATAAATAAGATGTTTTCCATCTCTGTTAGCTCTAATATACAATGATTTAACATGTTTTCATGATTTCATCATAGAAGGATCCACATTAGTTAATCAAAGAACTAATGTCACCAGACTCAGCCCATAGTTGTTCATAATGTTATAATGTATGTTCCTTATTTATTTAGGTCTCAGCAATATTTATTTTTTTATAAAGGCACAAGTAAGAATATGCATGAATTGTATTCAACATTTTAAGTGCATTGAAGTATTAAGGTGGCAATAAATCAACAATTCTTATATGACAGAAAACATACAGGAAATGTATGCAACTAGTCTTGGAACATTAAATACTTAGGTGAATACCTGAAGAGTTTTAGCAGTACCACCATAGGTACATAATGCTTTTCAGAATCCAGTTTTCTACTTAAACATGTTTTTAAGCTTCTTAAATTTATTAGATCTTAAAAAAATGATTTTAGTAGAAGTAAAATAAATCGTAACTTAAAAATATAATATGTAATCATATAAAAATGTAGCATAATAAACTATTTTATTACAATTTCATCATATGAATGGAAAATATAGTGTTAGTGCTTTTACAAGATGGTTCTATCTGCATGCACAGTGAGGGAGAGTTCACATAATGGTCGCAAGCCACATCAAATTTATTCTGTGTGGTAGATAAAGGTCTTTTAAAGGTCTAACTCCACTTGTGGAATGAATTTCTTATCATGTATGAATTCTGAGTGTAGCATATTTTTTAAATCCTAGCTAAAGTGGGATTTGTTTCTAAAAAGAGTGTATATGGAGAATTTCACAGCTTTGTCTTAACAAAAAATTAGAAAAGCATTACACATGGCATGGTTACCAACATTTAAATAATTCTTTATTAATTATGAAGAAACTTATGTAGGACAAGTTATTCATGTAAGGAAGAAAATGAGAATATTATCTCTAGACAAGGACATGGGTTTTTTTGAAACAAAGGAAAATTAAGAAGATATATTAAAATATGTTTTATACCATGGAACATTGCAGTGTTTTCATTTAAATAGTGTAATTAAAACATTTTAAGACTTGATTGAAAAGTTAATTTCCTTCTACCTGATGCCACAGGAAAAATTTCCCTGCACGTTACTCTTCACAAGCCCATAAACATCATCATTACTGTTACTACTACATTACTGTCACCACCACCTTACTAATACTACATTGTTGCTATTATATTATCATTACTGTTATTACTATCATTACATAGTACATATCTGCTATGGACAACATTGAATTGCATAAGGTTGCTGTCTCACTTGCTTAACAAACTTTATATAATTCCCAATTCCTGACAATTATGTCAATGGGACCAGGGAAGGGAGCTAACTAATTGTTCTGCAAACTTGGCCATTTTGTTCCATTCTGATGAGATAGAAATATATTGCCTTGCATGCAGATTTACTTTTTTTATATCAATACTTGTTTTAAGTTTGGGAGTTTATTTTAGTTGTCTTCAATATTAAATTGATATTTTTCCTCATTCATTTTTCTGTTTTACTTTACAGTTGTGTATAGGTGACATATATCAGTCATATAAGAACTAGTGTGAAGGAGGAGCAGACAAATCAATAAGAAAGAATATTCTTTAGAAAATACTGTGACATTTTCAGAATGTACAAATAGAAATAACTTTTTTTTCGACATCAAGTTTTTTCAACAGTGGGCAATCTGATCAGAAAACACTTTGAGTTTAATAAAATGCTTTGGTTGAAGAAACATAATGGAAATTTTAAATTATTAGTCCATGATAACACATCTAGTAATAAAACAGACTGCTATTAGCTCAGCTCCATAGTATAGCTACTTAACTTTTGGGGGATTATGACTTTCATAACAAAGACAAAAAAGAAGGTGTGTCTGAAACCTAGGGTCTACAGTCTGGGCTCTCCTGTGTGATCCACGGAACTAGTGAACATTATTAGTTTCAAATGTAAACCATTTACCATATCATTAGCAATGCTGCTATTAATTTCCCAGTTCATGCTGTAGTACATGTTTGTGTACCCTAGACAGTAGGCCAACAGTTGAAATCAAGGACTGATATCCATATCTAACATACCAATTTCTTTTCAAGTAGGTGAACTGGAACTCACTCTGTAGTCCTAGGCTGGCCTTGATCTTATGGTGATCCTCTTACATCGGCCATCCCAGCAATTTCTGGGGTTAAAGGCATGTGCCACCATGCCTGACCCTAAAATATTAATTTCAATGAAAATTTTACTTTTCTTCAAAATATTTCCAAATCCTTTGCCAACACTTGATTACTGCACTTTTTGTTTTTCACTAATTAATCAATAGTTACCTATTCATATTAATATTTGCATTTTCCTGATTATAGGTAGGGTTTAATATGCTTTAGTATTTATAAACCAGGTATGTTTCTTCTATCTTTAAAAAATATTTATTTATTTACAAGCAGAGAGAAATAGAAGATAAACAGAGAATGGGCAGGCCAGGTTCTCTAGCTGCTGCAAATGAACTTTAGATGCATGTGCCACTTTGTGTATCTGGCTTTATGTGAGCAATGGGGAATTGAACCAGGGTCATTAGGTTTTGCAGGCAAGAACCTTGACTGCTAAGCAATTTCTTCAGCTCTTCTATCTTGTTTATGTCAAATCTCATATCTTTTGTCTTTTGGTGTGGATATTTTCTATTCTAGTTGGAATTCTGTATATATTTGAATGTTAATATTTTTTGTTCTTTTCAATTGAAGTAATTTGCACAATCTATTCATTTCATCATATTTTTACTTAAAGGCATAGCCATATATGTTTATGGCTTTTTGAACATAGAAGATTGATTCATTTAAAATTCAAAACTGTTTCCCACATTAATATTTAAGAATTTGTAAGTATTCTCACAAGATCATCTTTTTCCTTTCTACAAATGCTTTTGTGAAGAATTAAATGCATACATAATTTTATGGATTATTTATTTTATAATTTATTGGCAAGGGCTATAGGAAATATTTTGAAGAAAAGTAAAAAATTTTTATTAATATTGGCATCTAGTTTATAAACTTTATAATTTCTAACAAATTATCCACAGATTGAAGTCACTGTTGAAGAATACTAGATTTTACTCTATGCATGGTATTCTTAGTACATTCCCATATTAATATCACATAGTTAATTTAAACATTACTTACATATATCTAAGTTTCATTTATTATTTTGACTGATCCTGCTCTCCATAACCATAACTTATTGGCTGGAGTAATCTCTTGGAAATCTGTAGGTATAGGCTCTTTGAGTCTTTGTTTTGGAAAACACCTGAGCCTCTGTCTTCAGTGGATAATTGCTTGCCTATGTTTATACCAGTAGTTGAAATTTTATCTCACCCCAGGATGCTCATCCTTTGTGAGTTCGGTGTAGGCAATGTCTTATTGCAATGTGATTCTCATGCACTTATTTATAACATGGACATCTTTGTTTACTCTTGCATTGAAAAATCTTTTAGGTTTTTATTTTCAATTTTCTTATTTTCTAAGTTTTATAAACTCATTGTGTGTATTTTATTTTATTTTTCTACTTAGTTCCTAATGGATCCTTTCAATCTCAAAATGCATGCCTTTCTTTTTGTTTAGAAAATTTAAATGTTCTCATCATTCTTTCTCTCTTAACTCCTGCTGAAATGATTTTGGGAATCCTAAAACCACCTTATATGACAGTTTTTTCTTTTTAATATTTCATTTATTTGAAAGAGGAAGAAAAAGAATCATATATATATATACTATATCATATATATTATATATTATATATATTATCATATATAATACATACATTACATATTATATATGTACATTATATATATATATATATGTATATATATATATACAGAGAGAGAGAGAGAGAGAGAGAGAGAATGGGTGTGCCAGGGCCTCCAGCTACTGTAAAGGAACTCCAGCTTGTGCCATTTGGCTTCCGCGGGTCCTGAATCGAACCTGGTCCTTTGGCTTTGCAGGCAAGTGCCTTAACCACTAAGCCATTCCCCTAGCCCAAGACTTTTTTTGGAATGTTGTGTATGTGTTATTTTATTTTTGTACTTCTCTCTGAAAAATAGTTTTAAAAATATTTATTTATTTGTGAGCAAGGAAAAATATAGAGAAGACAGACAGACAAAGAATAGGTACCCCAGGGCTTCTAGGCCCTGTAAACTCCAGATGTATGCACCACCTTGTGAATGTGGTTTTATATGGCACTGGAGAATCAAACTCAGGTCATTAGGCTTTGCAGGCAAGCTACTTAACTACTAAGTCATCTCTGCAGCCCTGGAAATAGTTTTTGTCCCATTCAACCAATAGACTAATTTTACCTCACCAAAATACATTCTGCTATCCATTCTATCAGGTAAAGTTTTATTTTATACCGCTAATTAAATTGTTCTTTTCAATGACCTCTAATAATGACTTCATTTTTCTCACAATATGAATTCAATTAGTTACAAAGTCATTTATAATTCATACCTAGTAAGTTCTTGTTTAGATGTATTATTTAATGTTTAGTTCATCTTTGCTCATTGGTGTTTTGTATTTTCTTTGATTTTTTTTCTGTACACATTTTGTAGAGTTGAAATATTTTGCTGTACCTTGCCAATACCACTTTCCTAGATTAGGGGCAGAGTGACTTAGGAGTGCTTTTAGTGGGAGTAGTGTGGGACACATCCACCTACTGAGGAGAGGCTTGAGGCTTACTGATGCTATTCTCTCTTCCCAACATCACCAGGAGTCTGACTAAAGAATCTCATTCTCTGATTGAATGTCACTCTTGCACTTTTCCCACACAGAAGACACTTAGCGATATCATTGGTGCTTCTTATCTCGTGATATAGGAGGCAGTTCTGGCTACTTGGGCTATGACAAAGCAACTAATATCATCATCTACTTCTTTGTCTTCCTTTTCAGAGATGGGCATCTTTGCAGCCTCTTCCATTTTTTACTATAGCATCAGCCTCCATTGATTTATTTTTCCTTCTTTTACTGTCTTAATACTGAAAAAATGATTTATTTAGTACACTTTCCTAGTTTTCAAAAGTTGTTGTGAATTTTAGAACTTATTTTCTACAATATGTATGGATTTAAGGAAGGTGTGGAAAGCTGTAGAGTACATTCCATACACTTTCTTGAAAAGGGCATGTAGTTATTTATTATACTTTGCCCAATATGTCTACTATACTTCAAATTCATTTATACAAAAAAATCTATTTTTAAATTTTCTCTGAATAATTTATAATGACTTAAATTCATAATAAAGCATATATATCGGATATCACTTGCATCAAAGAGAACATTGATATTTGAATTTAATCCAGTTGCCTTACCAGTCAGATCCCATTTTTCTCAAATATACCATTGTAACTGATGGTTTCTTATAACCCTACCTGGCTTAGAATCTTTCAGAATCTCCCTCAAGGTGTTCATGGAGAATGATCAGTATTGTTGCTCTTGCTGTTATTTTGTCTGTTTACAATTTCTCCTAGAGTAAAACTTTTGTAATGTTCAAAATCATCCACTTGTTTCCTTTCTGTCAGTACCAAAGAGCTAAGTGCTCTGAAAGTTTCAGATTGCTTTTTTTACTTTTTCCACATATAGCAGATGATCAGTACGAGAATATACAGACAGGCCTCCATTCACAGGGAGGGGCTGTTCTCTTGGATGACGGGTCTTTCAGTGGAAGTCTGGGAAGGTTACTTGGCATGCCTGGCTTGTCCCATAACACTCTGCTGTTTGCATTATTAGCTTGTCTGCAGGTCCCAAGAGATAACATGAGACCGTCCAAAAAAAAACGTATGTGTGTATGCTGGCTAGAAATATTTCCTCACTTTGCCAAAGCAGTATCTCCATTTGGTTATTTCTTTCTTTCTGAAGAATCGAGCTCACACACTGTGTCATGTTAAGGACTCCTTGACTTTTTGAGATGCAGTCGGCTCCAGTTTTAATTATGACAGTGGTTTTTCAGTTCTGTGCTTTCTGCACTCCTTCTACCTGAGATGCACTTCCTCTGTGTTGCTTGAGAGATTTTCTCTTTGTTTCTAAAAAGCACAACTTCAGAGAACTCAACATATAGAACGTGTCTGGTAATCGTATATTTAGGAAGACGAGAGAAATAATTACTGCATTACTGCACACCAGTACATTACTAGGTGAATTGAATTTTCCCAGTATAAACTCAGCATGTGTTTTTCAGTTGGATAACTGATGATTTTATTCAATTCTTGGCCATTACTTTGTCTGCTGCTGTACCTTCCACTGTGTCCTTCTTCATCCCTTCTGGAACTTGATTCAGCATGTGTTGAGCATTCTTATCTGTGCACTGGAATTTTTAACACTTATTTTCCATTTCACTGGCCTTTATTCATCAATATATTTGATCACCTCAACGATTCAAATCCTTCTAATTAAATGACTCTTTTGGAACCATTTGTTGAATGTTTAATTTCAATATTGATTCATCTCAGATGTTCTATATATAATAGAATTTTGTTATAATCAGTAGAACCCAAAAATCAAAGCATATTAACTAGAGCATTGAGTTATTTCAAGAGAAATTTGTTGTCAATTGCTGTTTTTGATGCAAGCCCTGAAACTGTCTCTAGTTCAAAGTTTACACCCAGTTCTAATATCTTCATAGACCTTTGGGTTTTCTTATCAACCTGAGTTTGAAGCCCTTTGTATTTTGACAATCAATAATTCATTCATATATTTAACATTTTTATGTAAACCATGAATTATTATATTTTGAACACTTAGTACTTTGGGCTTGCTGTAGAGCATTTGACCATATCAGTTGACCACACTAAATTTATCAGAAGTTCTGTGTTCTTTCCTTATCATGCAGATTATGCATATCCTAGACTTGGAATTTACTACTTGTTTCTGGCAAAATGTGAGAGCCAGATCCCAGTTAGGTGTCCTGAATCAATGGTATCAGTCTTAGATATTTTGATCTAATAATTCTGACCATTAGGGGGCTCATATGAAGGACCCCAACCTGGACCTTAGGGGGGGACTCTGCATTTCTAGGAACCCCACCCAGGCCTCCTCTAGGCTTTAGCTCTGCCTTCTTTCCTTCCTTCTTGTAAGTACTATCTGTAATCTAATAAACTGTTTTTGAAGTTTATCTTCTGTTCTGTGGATTTCAATACTTTGAATACATAAGTGCAGAATCTGGGGTCCACTGACTCATTGAAAGCTTTGTGTAACCATGGAATATTATGCAACCTTAGATCCTGAGTTATTGCCCACCTAAGAGTTAAGACTGTCACCCTGTCAAAGACACTCCAAAATTCTTTTATCATAATTCCATAAAGCATGACATGTGTGCTTGAGAGATAGAAGAGATATGCCTAATATCAGCACGCAGCTACTCCCTCACCCAGAAGCCAGGTGATAGCACAGTGAGTACATTTTTGTGAAAAGAGTGATTGGTTAACTACAAACAGCTTGGAAGGAACTGAGAGAAAAGGCTTTGGTAGGGGTCCAGGAGAAAACACTTGCCATCAACATACAGAAATAGAGTCCCCTGAAAGCCAGCAAAATTGTCTCACCATTCTTTCAAGATGGAAAGAAGGTGGAGAGGAAATGATAGATCTTCCATCAGCACTAATTAGGTTCATCAATTTTAAAAGGGAAAGCAATTATAAAGACAGGGGGAAATATAAGTACCTTTGAGAGGGCAAATAAAGTGTGGGGGAATCAAATAAAGCTTTGCTTGACATTTTCCTCCTCCAAAGAGAAGTGATAATGACGTGAGCCAAAACACTGAGTTCACCTACAAGAAGTAAAGGAAAGTTAAAAACTCCTACAGAGGTAGGACTGAAAGGATTTTTTTCTTTAGTAGATAAAGGGTATGTTAATTGAGATTCTCACAGAAGAAAACAGATTCTAAGATTGGATTGAATGTACAGGTATTGTATTCAGGGGTTGCATAGAAAGGGAGTCAGAGAGTAGAAAGAACTGTCAGAACAGGAGGCACTTCAGATCCTAAGGAAAGAGAGATGGGAAAAGGTTGTATAGAAGCTTCCTAGGCTATTAGGCAGTTCTGGAAAAATTCAACAGAACTGTCAGTGTAAATTTAGAACCGTCTGTCTGTGGAATTCTATGTATGCTGGGGGCAAACCCCACTTAGAACCCTGCCATGCTCAGTAACTGGCTGAAGTCACCCCAACCTCAAAGCAGACACAGCAAGAATTTCAGAGGGTATAAACTTGTACCCTTATCCCTTGGTCCCTTATCCTCCCTTTCCTCTAGTGGCTCTCCAGGCACAATCTCTTGTCTCCTATCAGATATATGGAAACCTGGTAGCAAATAGCATGCTAGATGATGAGGAAAAAAAAAAAGAGAAGCATTCCCTCTAAACTTAATAAGAAAATTGCTTCATAATGATGAACTTAACCCATTCAACATGCTATGTAAAATAAGAAGGAGTAGAAATACAAGATATAATTTGTTAGAATTTTAGGATAACATAATTGCTTAAAATCCAAGTGAATGTATTTATAAATGTGTAACACTAATTAGATAATTCAGCATGGAAGATGGGTCAACATGAAAGAATATTATGTAAAAGTACAATCATTTTTTAAAGTCCTACAAGTGAATAAGAAAAAAAATATCTCCAAACAATTCACAAATAAACTTAAATGGGCAATATAAGATTAATAGAAAGGAATAATGAGAAGGCAAAGTATAATAATAAATAAGAAATTATTCTCTTCCTATTCAATTAGAAAAAAGGCTGAACCTATTAATAAGGGATTGAGAAAAAACAAAATTTGAGGAAAGGTATTCAGAGGGTGAGCTGGGGTAACCACTTTAGGACAATGTGAAGAGCTTTAGAATGTTTGCTACGTTATAAAATAACAAAATGCTCTAGGTTGGGTAGTTTGTAAATGGTGGCTTATTTAGTTCATGATTCTGGAGACTGGAAATTCTATATGCTTACTGCTGGCTTCTTCCCAGCTTCTGATAAGAGCCTCATTGATATCAACATGGCATAGCAGAAGGGTAAGAGGAAGCCAAGGAAAGTAAACTGGTTTGTGTAACAATTCACTCCCATGTAAACTAACTCACTCTGGGAATTTAAGCCAACACAAGAACACAGGGTCTTTTGTTGTTGTTTGGTTTTTTTTTTTTTCTTTGTTTGTTTGTTTTTGTTTTCAATTTTGACAGAGAGAGAGAAAAAAAAAGGGAGAGAGAGAGAGAACATGCATGCACCAGGGGCTTCAGCAACTGCCAACAAACTCCAGATGTGTCTACCCCCTTGTGGCAAATGTGTGACATTGTGTGTTTCCATCACTGCGTTTGGCTATGTCTGACCTGGAGATTTGAACATGAGTCCTTAGGCTTTACTGCTAAGCCATGTCTCCAGCCCCCTTTTTGTTGTGTTTTATTGTTGTTGTTTTGTTTTTTTCTTTGTTTAGGGAAGGGGAAGATTCAAACTATAGCATACATGAAAACTGAGCACCCACATAGTCCAGTTCCCAGCAGGGTTAGGTTTTGGAGTAAGCTCAGAAGAATATTTGTATACATGGATTTAAAATTAGATGAAGGCTGAAGAGGTGGCTTAGATGTTAAGGCACTTGCAAACAAAACCTAATGACCAGAATTTCTTTCCTCAGTTCCCATGTAAAGCCAGATGCACAAAGTGGCAGATGGGTCTGAAATTCATTTGCAATGGCTGGAGGCCCTGGTATGCCCATTCTCCATCTGTCTCTCTATCTCTATTTGTTTGCAAATAAATAAAATAAAATAAATAAAAGCTCATGAAGCATATTTTCTAAATTATAAACTACATGTGAAAAGAATTGACTTCATGCAGACAGGAAGAAATGAGAATGCACAGGAGTGCTCCATGAAGAGTTCGTTACACTGATGAAAAGATTAATCATGTTCTTAGACTTTCATCAAGATTTTCAAGCAATAAGTTCTTATGGAACTGTATGAAACATTTCATACCTTTTCAATTGACCATTATTTTTAAAAAAGGAAGAAATATTGATGAGGTTGTAGAGTAAAAAGAACTGTCATACATAGCTTTGAGGAATTTTTAATTTTTTTATTTTATTTTAAAAAGTATTTATTTGAGAAAGAGAAAGCAAGAGAGAGAGAGAGAGACAGACAGACAGAGAGAGAGAGAATAGATGTACCAGAGCCTCTAGCCACTGCAAACAAACTCCAGACACATGCACTACCTTGTGCAACTGGCTTACATGGGTACTGGGGTCCTTAGGCTTCACATGCAATCATTTTAACTGCTAAGTCATCTCTCCAGCCCGTTTTGAGACATGTAAATTGTGCAGTGATCATTGAAGTGACTCAGGGAATTAAAAACAACTATCACATGATTCCTCAATCCCACTTCTGGATCTATATTCAAAGGAAGTAAGCCATGATATGGAAGAGATATATTCAGTTCCTTTTTACCCCATTATAGCCAAGAAATGAAGTAAACTATATTAGCTCCCTTCTGGTAGCTGTGGCCAAATACTTGACAAGAAGCCATTGAAGTTAGGGAAGGTTTATTTAGGTTTATAGTTTGAGGTGCCAATCCATCAAGGTGGGAAAGGCGTGGCAGCAGGAGTTTGAGGCAGCTGATCACATATGATCCACCCCGAGGAAGCAGAGAGCAATGAATGCTGCTGCTTAGCTCACTTATCACTTTCTATACAGTTGAAGACCCCAATCCACAGCTAGGGTGGATCTTTCTTCTCAGTTAATCCAGTCTAGAAACTCCCTCACAGAAATGTCCAGAAGTTTGGTTCCATGGAGATTATCAATACTGTCAAGTTAACAACTAAAGATTAACCATCATCAACCTCATATCCAAATATGCATGGATAAAGAAAACATGATTCAGTGGAGTATTTATTATTCAATCTTAAATAAATAAAATTCTGCCCCATGTAGACACAAAGGACATTACGGCAAGTGAAAAAGGTCAAAGAAGCCTAATTACTGTGTGATATCACTTAAATGAAGAGTCTAGTATAGTCAAACTGATAGAGGCAAAGAGTTGAATGGTGGTTTTCAGGAACTTAGGTGAAGGGGTAACACTGGTCAAATGTTACAAGACAAAATATCCCTAGAAAAGAGCTGCATAGCTTAGAATCTGTATTTAACAACACTGTAATGTATACCTAAAAATGTGCTGCAAAGATGGTCCTTTGGCCAAGCATTCTTATTATCTTACAATGAATGAATCTTGAAGAAGGGAAAGTTAGAGATTATGGGTTTATTTTATGATATGTACTGTGGTAATGGTTTCATCAATATGGTGCTTATATCCAAACTCATTGAGTTGTATACACTACATATATAGATTTTTATATATCAATCATCCCTCAGTGGAGCAGCTTAAAGATCATGATGCAAAGCGCATTTAATCTTTTTCAACATGCAGATGAATATTTTGAAATCATAGGAAACATAAATTAAGGCTTAAAATTTTTAGGTACATAAACGTTCAGCATTGTATTAAATGTCTGCACGAAAAGTTTATATTAAAAAAAACTACAATGAGATGTAGTTTTTAGTGCTAGAAAAAAAACAGTAATATTATGTGGTTTCTTTTTATAATATAGGTGAAATTACAAAACCCATGGTTGCTCTGAAGAAATAGTCAAGTTATTATCCTTTTTAAAGAAGAAATATATATGAACTATCTGATACTTTCCATTATTGTTTTATTTAAATCACATTCAATTAAATGGTAGATAGCAACTAGAGCTTTGTATTTTAATTAAGTATTATTAAGTTCCCATATAATGAAATTGGCAGATGCTCTCTGTTTGGGGGAGTGTGATTAGGAATTCAAGCAACTGAGAAAAGCAATGAGGAATCAAACATAATATGAGATATAAAAGCATCATATGACATCTATTATTAATCCATTGTTTTTCTAATACCGCACTTATAAACCTGAATACTGACATTAAAGCTAAACTAATAAAAGTGAATAATTTCTTTTCATAAAATATGCAGTTTGGGGATAATTTTTAATGAAAGGAACATTTTTTTTTAATTCTAAAAAATGATATAATGCCATCTTTACAAGTTATTTCAATTTTCTTTTTTAAACTAATCCTTGGAGTGTTGTTTTTAAAATACCCCATCTGTTCTTTTTCTTCTTTTCTATTGGATAAAAGGAACCTATTCTCAAATGCAGGCAACACAAAACAGCACAACCATTTTTTTTAATCTAATAACAAAGATTAGATTTAAATTTATTTGGGAATCTGCTTAAGTTGATTATTTTGAGAATGGAATGATACAATTTACCTGTTAGTGTTATTAGAATATCCTTAACACTAAGAGACCAAGGAATGTTCACTTATTCTTTTCATGATTGGAAATCTTAACCTAATGTTACATATCTGCAAATTGCCGTGATGGTCATATTTGTCCGAAGGTCCAGGGATCATAACCATACAAGACATAAATTGCTATTGCCACACTAATGCTCACCTAAGGAAGAGGGATATTATTAGTGGCACTTTCATGTACCATAGTGAAATCGTTCAAATTCAGTTTTTGTCATGGTCAGTCATTCCATCTCCAAAATTTAAGTGTCTGAGAGCTAAAAGCTATTCTCCTTTGGAAAAAAAAAAAAAAAGAACCACACTTTCCTTGGACTGACCTCAGCTGGGGATGGAACTATACTCAAGAAACCGTCTCTCTTCCTGTGGCAGTCTATTCCTGCCCGTACACTGCAAGGCAGTGAAGATGACTGTGGGCTCTTCATTACCAACACTTAGAGAATATCCTTCAGCGGGATTAGTGATGAAAGGATTCAAAATGTAAATTCCCAGGACATTCTACAAAAATGAGTTTCAGTAAAAATGCTATTAACAAGCTGGTAGTCATTTTCTGCTGCCTTAAGCTCACAAGCAACCAGGGAAATTAACATGGGTAGAGGGGATCCAGTAAAGGACACCTCAGGGAGTGGAGGAACAGTGGGAATATCCAAGCACAAGAGCAAGCATGGAACACAATCCTAAAACTAACGGCAGTCATAGAAATCAGAGCTAACATACAGTGCTCAATTTGTGCTAGGCCTTGTGTGAAATGCTTGGTATAAATTATTCACCCCCACCCCAACAACCCTTTTAGATATGAAGTATGATTATACCCATTGTACAGATGAGGAAATGAGACATACGAAATGATAAACTTACCATGCTCACAGTTTTAATGACTATTTCACTTGGGGCTTAGGAAGATGAAAGATCCTCATTGTTAGAAACAAGATATAATTATAAGCCGGGCATGGTGGCATACACCTTTAATACCAGTGCTTGGAAGGCAGAGGTAAGTGGATCACTGTGAATTTGAGACTATCCTGAGAATAGAGTGAATTCCCGATTAGCAGCCTTGGCTAGAGTGAGGCCCTACTTTGAAATATGTATATGTATGTATATATGTATATAGATATATATTTGTATGTATATATGTATTTCTATGTGTATATCTGAAAGTTCAGATTTTGTTGTGTTTATCATTGATAGAGATAACTATCAAACTAGCATGGTTTCTAAGACAATTAGAGGTAATGGCTAGTAATGAAAGCACATGATATAATAGTGGTATTTTAAGTGATTTTCATGTGCTACCTAATTCAATACTCTTGACAACTTTTAAATAAAAATAATATTATTCTCTTATTTTATATGATTAAACAGAGAAAATAAAGGTTATATTTCTTGCTCAAAGTCCCAAGAAAGCAAAGGATTTAGGATCCGATATAGTTAGTTTAGCTCCAGCACTGAGATCATATCAATAACACTAAACATGGAAAGAAAAAGCAATACCTTAACTGTGTTAAAGTAGTAGTAGTTATTGCCATTTGTGAAATCTGGTTACATCCCTTTCATTACTAAAAATAATAAGAACAATCATGAATATCAATAAATTATTTTTTAATTTATATTTATTTAACAATACAAAACATTATCAAAGAACCTGATCTTCATAATGTGAAATACTTTCATCATGTCCACCTTCTTATTACAGAGAAGAGGTCCAAGGCATTGCTTCAGTAAGAATGATAGTTTTTGGTTTTTAAAATGACATGGCGGTAATCCTATGCATCCTCGACAATGAGATACTGATTTTCTCTTAAAGTACACAATTCCTAAATAACCCAGGCATTCTTTCCTCCTTAAAGCAATCTTTTGTTATCTTTTTTCACATTGTAATTTTAATACATAAATTCATGTGGAGGGAGAAGGCATTATATTCTGTTACAAAACTAGTTCCTTCATTTTTATCCTACTCATAAACAGTGAAAACCATGCTGCATACATCAATATTTCTCCTCTACCATTTCTACAAACTGCAATATACATGGTTAGCAACCTATATGTTTTCTGTTTTATTGTTTTCACTGTTTTGTGATTAATTGGTTAGTTAAACCAGAAGCCACAAGTTAGTATGGTACACTGAATTGTTCTGTATTTACTTGGTACCCACTGTGGTTCTTCAACTTAACTACACACAAAGTCTACCCTAAATGATTTGGGGTGGTTTTCAAACACTGACATTTTTCAAAATCCCAACCATATTTTAATGTATGGAGAGCCTGAAGAACTATAGAATGGAAGATTTGAAAACCAGTGATGTTGACAGACACCTTCACAAACATGACAGGTAGGTGAAATTCACTTATCCTTTTGCTATCCATTTAAGGTTACCAATGTCCAACTGAGTTCTTAGTTAATCGTAACAGTTCTCTGTTTCTTGAGCTACAACAGAATAGATACAAACCCAAAACATAAATGATGGCCCATGTGTTCCTACTGTTCTTTGGGGACTATAGAAACCACGTAATTTTTTTTAAACAATTTCTTAGTCATCATTGCCCCTAAAGTCCTACTTCTGTCCTGCCGTCATCTGTAGTTCTGTTGACTTGGAAACACATGGCCAGTCTAACAAGTGGGTCTGTTGCTAAGGTGAGTAAGCAAGTTGTTACGCTGGAAAACTCTACACTCCAGGCCAAAGTAGTCATTTCTTCTCTTTACCTTGTTTTTTTTTTTTTTTTTTTTTGATAGAATCAATCTGTAGATTAATCTCTTTTGCATATGAGTAAACAACATTCTAATAATTGATATCTTGATGAAGTCATTCATGTATTGTCCACTGGATTGGCCTGGAATTATAGCAACAATTAACACATGCCAATATTTACATTCTGCTTTCTACATTTCTAGTTACTTTTAGTTATTTTTACTTCTTTATTTAATACAGAGAGAAAAGGGAGAGAGAATATAGGCACACCAAGGCCATTAGCCTCTGCAAACAAACTTCAAACTTCAGACTCATGTGCTACCTTGTGCATCTGGCTTACATGGGTACTAGGGAACTGAATCTGGGTTCTTAGGCTTCACAGGCAAATGCCTTAACCTCTAAGCTATCAAATATAAGGCATTTTATTACTATTAATGATAATTTACTTGAATTCTGCTTTATATACTATCTGTACTGACCCTTCCCATCTTATTTTGTTTCTCTTTATCATGTCCCCTCTAATAATTCTTTCAGTTATAGTTTTAAAATATTTTATTTGAAAATGACATTGTTCAAAGATTTTCATATTCTTTAGATGTGAATATTATATACTATGGCTTGGAGTATAAGATGAGAATAGATAAATAGAGCTTTAGTTTTTCTTTTGCCTAAAGAAGTATCATTTCTTAGTTTTTGGTTTGTATTAGATTTGCAAATAATTATATTGGTGTTTTTTTAAAGAATGACTTTAAATATATTTTATTTATTTATTTGATACAGAGAAAGAGGCAGAGACAGAGAGAGATAGAGAGAGAATGGGTGTGCCAGGGCCTTCAGCCACTGTAAACAAACTCCAGATGCATGTGCCCCCTTGTGCATCTGGCTTATGTGGGTCCTGGAGAATCGAACTGGGATCCTTTGGCTTTGCAGGCAAGTGCCTTAATTGCTAAGCCATCTCTCCAGCACCAACAATTATATTTTTATTTCAAGTAACATTGAACTTCTCTTTACACAAGGTGTGCAACTTAATAAGCTTTTACTTTTACCCTCAGATTAGTAAATCTTTAATAATATCACCAGGAGTTAAATATCACAATTACAATTGTTTTCTAAATATTTTTTGTTTGTTTTTTTGAGGTAGGGTCTCACTCTAGCTCAGGCTGACCTGAAATTCACTATGTAGTCTTAGGGTGGCTTTGAATTCATGGCAATCCTCCTATCTCTGCCTCCTGAGTGCTGGGATTAAAGGTATGCACCACCACACCTGGATTTTTTTCTAAAATTTTTAAATGAAAATTCATATTTGTGCTTCAAGTGTATTTTATCTTATTTTAATTTTGTTTATACAGTGAAATAATAATTTAAATAATGTATACATTTAATTATTAAATCACTGAGTTTCTTATGTCTGAACATGAATTTCATTTTAAAGCTGCTTGTTTTTCTATTTGGGCTCTATTCCTGTATAATAAAACCAAATAAAACTTGAATAAAATAACATTTCAATCATCAACTATCCAACAAAACATTTTTTGTTTGTTTGTTTTTTTGAGGTAGGGTCTTTCTGTAGCCCAGGCTGACCTGGAATTCACTGTGTATTCTCAGGATGGCCTCAAACTCACATGGCAATCCTCCTACCTCTGCCTCTTTAGTGCTGAGATTAAGGGTGGGTACCTCCATACCCTGCTAACAAAACGTTTTTGCTTTATGTGCTCATGAAAAGCATTTGTCTAGGTATTGATAATGTCATGTTTATTTAAAAAACTACTCATTTAAACAGCATACACTATAGCTTTTAAACTAGCAAATTATTTGAAAAATTGAATTCACAATATATTTTAATATTTCATAATAGCCTACATTACATGTTTATGACAATTCATAATTTCACTTAAATGATGAAGTACATTTTTCTCACAGTCTAGCACATTAGCTATGGCAGAAAATTTATTTGGGCACAATATACACTTACAGTAAACTTTATATTTAGAATTTATATATGTATAGTTCCCATAAATTGATAGATTCCAATTAAGCATGAATTTAAAAAAAAATATTTATTTAAGAGAGAGAAATTGGCAGAAAAAGAGAGAGAATTGGTGCACCAGGGCCTCCAGCCATTGCAAATGAATTCCAGATGTATGTATCACCATGTGCATCAGGCTTATGTGGGGTCTGAGGAATAGAACCTGGGTCCTTAGGCTTTACAGCCAAGCACCTTAACCACATCTGTACAGCGCTCAACCTTGATTATAAAGTCAAAGGGAACACTTCCTTTTTGCACAGGTTTTGTAGTTTTAAAGCTATTTTCCAGCACGGTCTTGAATGATGCCAAGCTTACCAACACTAGCACTAACATGATCATTTCACAGAGGAAACTGAACATCAAAGCAAGTACAGAGTTTGGCCATGTCCACAAACTTTTCAAGTATCAGGCTTGTGGTAATAATACTGATATTCTTACTCTAAGTGTGGTACTCTAGTTTTGTAAGTAATGTCATTGTCAGCCAGGACTGTGCAGATACCATAAACATCGTGGCTGTAGCAAAGGGAACTTAACCAAAACCCTGTCTCTACCCATAGGCATATTGAGATTAAGGTTTCCCTCTAAATTTGGGGGAAGCAAATCCAATTCATCGCATACCTCATCACTGAAGCAGACCAAAAATGAACCCAACATGGCTCAGGGAAATTTTGCAGAAGAGGGGGTGGAAAGAATGTCAGAGCCACATGTTGGGTCATGATATGCAGAGACATTTAGCTTACCCATAACTGTGGGCTAACTCCACAATGCATGACCCGTATACCTCAACAAGGAGGGGCCAAGGGGAGGGGGTAGGTCACGGATGAGCCTAATAATGGTACCAAACTGACTGTATTTGCTGAATACAAAACTAACTAATAAAGAAAAAAAAAATTCTTTCTAAAAGTGTGATAAGCTTCTAGAAGGGACTTATCCTACTATCTGTCTATCTCATAAATCCATGAAAACCAGGCAGTAGATGCATTGGGAAGAAAGAGAATATCTTTTGGAATATTGATTATAAATAATGAAAAATAAAAGCTAAACTATTTTACTGATAATGGCCAAAGCTCAAGCCAGTATGGTGGTTTGTATGTCATATCCCTTGCCCTATAGACTCATGTATTTGAACAATTGGCTTATAGCAAAATGGTGTTATGTGGGAAAGGTATGGAACCCTTAAGATGTACAGCCTTGCTGGAAGAAGTTTCACTGGCTTAATATGCTGTTTGCTTACTCTTTACATCCTTCCTGATGATGTGATGATGCGATACAGCGTTTCTGCCCTGCCATCTTTCACCACCATTATGGGGAAACTGTAATTATAAACCAAAATCAACTCTTTCCTTCTGCACATTGCTTCTGGTTAGGTATTATGCCTCACGAATGAGAAGTAACTGAGAAAGGAGTTACTTATTTTTCTAAATAAAAACATTAAAGAAAAATTTAGCATTGTTTTGAAAATTCACTCAATTATTAACATCTCTATTAATAAATCTATATTTAATTTCTTTTAAGAATCAAACTCCATTGTGAAGGTTGTAGCAAACTATTTCTTGAAAACTCAGATAATCTTGGATTTTCATGTCATATGGAAATATTACCACCATGGGGCTGGAGAGATGGCTTAGTGGTTAAGGTGTTTGCCTGCAAAACCAAAGGATCCCAGTTCAACTCTCCAGGACCCACTTAAGCCAGATGCACAAGGGGGTGCATGCATCTGGAGTTCGTTTGCAGTGGCTGGAGGCCCTGGCATGCCCATTCTCTCTCTCTCCTCCCTTTTGCAAATAAATAAATAAAATTAATTAATTAAAAAAATAATATCAACATACATCTGAAAAAAGGATTAGAGAATAAAGACGCAGTAATGACAACAACCACTGTAATCTGGTTGGATAGATGGCATTCTTTGTTTTCATTGTCTCATATTTTAAAAGTCAACTTTGTAAAAATCATTTTTGAAAAGACATAAGACACATTCAATCTAGTACAATAATTAACCAGTTTAAAAGTTAAGCTTAAATAAAGCCACATATTTTATTTATTTGTTTGTTTATTTGAGAGAAAGAGAGAAAGGCAGAGAAAGAGAGAACATCAGTGTTCTAGCTACTGCAAACAAACTCCAAATGCATGCACCAACGTGTGCATTTGGCTTATGTGGGTCCTGGGGAATTTAACCTGGGTCCTTTGGCTTTGCAAGAAAGTGCTTTAAACCACCTCTGCAGCCCAAGCCACAACATTTCAGACATGTCGAGGTACACTTTTAAAATGTTATTGTAAAATTCAAATCTTTTCTCAATGTTGTTGTCATAAAATTATGTAGTAAGAAATATATAGTGATATTCCAATTACAAGATCATTTATGAATCATCTGTAGTTCATATAGTTTTAGCTATAATTACTTACTTGAATAAACTTTAAAATGCTAATAAGGCAAATATCCTGTAACAAACAACTATTATTAACAACTTCCAATATGCAGTGTTTCTGGTGGTTTCTGTTTATTTTGTTGCCAAGTTTTCATTTCCAATTCTAAAATATGGTGAGATTCCTATGAATTATACGAGAGAAAGTATAAATTTCAACAAAATAGGTTAAGAGTGATATTACTATCCCTCAGAAGCTCCTTTTAAAATTCTGTCCTATCTAAATAATAAAGTCTTTCAAAATTGAAAAGGCTAGCTGATACTCTCTGTGATTGATATGATGGGCAAGGAAAGCATCACTATCATCAATCTTCCATACTTTTTGAAGCTTATTAGTAGGAAAAGGAAAGTGAATTTTCTTTCCAGGTTCCTCATGAGTAAGATGAGAATATGTCACTCTCCAGCCTTCCCTTTTACCCCAATGACTAATGGTTATCTCACATATCAAGAAAGTTGCTCAAATTAGTCAACTATGCCACCAACAGTTGATTGGCACTCTTGGTGAGCAATGAGCACCTCAGCTTCTTACGCATTAGGTTTTCAGGCTATTATTATTTATTTAATGACTCAGTAAGTGAATGAAAAGATGAATATTGGGTGTCTGAAGTGGACATGAATAATTAGACATACTGGTTTCTTCATCCCTCACAAGCTTACAACCTAGCTCTCTTCTAGTCAGCCTCACCCCCAGTCTCACACCTAACTCACAGCATACTCTTAATTTTTAAAAGAAAGACAGATGGATAAGTTTGGTCCTACTCAGAATATGAATTTAATTTAGACATGGAAGAAAAGAGTTTAATAGTTTTTTGTTTGTTTGTTTATTTTTTTGATTTTTTGAGGTAGGGTCTTCCTCTAGCCCACAATGACCTGGAAGTCACTATATAGTTTTAGAGTGACCTTGAAGTCACAGTCATCCTCCTACCTCTGCCTTCTTAGTGCTGGGATTAAAGGTGTGTGCCACCATACCTGGCAGAATTTAACAGTTTTTATTAAAAATAAGAATTTGGGTTTGAGAAGATGACTTAGTAGTTAACAATATTACTAGTAAGACCTGCCAGCCTGGGTGATTCCCAAGCCACCCAAGTAAATTGGACACAAAAAATGGCTGAAGCATCTGGTGTTCTTTTGAACTTAAGCCTTGGCATGCCAATCACACACACACACACACACACACACACACACACACAAACACAGAGAGAGAGAGAGAGAGAGAGAGAGAGAG
The DNA here is from genome assembly GCA_036346955.1 of Dipus sagitta. Lineage (NCBI taxonomy): Eukaryota > Metazoa > Chordata > Mammalia > Rodentia > Dipodidae > Dipus > Dipus sagitta. The sequence goes on from CM070780.1 coordinate 76,411,172, forward strand.
AGAGAGAGAGAGATAAATGAATGAATAAAGAAGCACTTAGAATACAACCCCACACTTTTAGGAAATTATTGTTCATGTTCAGGCAAACATATGTACAGAATATTCATGGCAGTTATATTTACAGTAGTCAAAAAAACTTAAAATATCCAATTGTCTTTCAGTGGGGGAAAAGTTAAGCAAATCTATGATATGTCCATCTTATGGTGTTATGATTGAAATGTGATTTGTCTCCACCAAAACTCAAGTTGGAGCTTGATGTATTTTAGCCTTGACAAGAGGTATAAGTATTAACAGATGGGACTTAATGGGTGATGACTAGGTCATGATGGCTATAACCATTAGAAGGGATTAATGCCAGTCATATAGAAGTGGATAAGGTCTGCTGGGACTGGATATATAACAAGAGTGGATTTCATAAAATGAATTTGGCTTCTTGGCCTCAGTCTTTGCTCCTCTCTTCCTGTGCGGCCTCTTTATCTATGTGATCCCACCATATGATGGAATCTGCCATATTGTGACACAGCCAGGCATTCTCACCAGATACCACTGTAGCAACACAAAGTACCACTCAACAACAACAAAAAGGAATAGCTTAATGACACAGTAAGCATAATTCTCTAATGAGAAAGTGAGAGTAACATTATATGGTATATTATATATGGGTATGAACATTAAGAGAAGTGCTTACTGGGCAGTTTGATGAGCATAGTATATACATTTAGCCAGACAGCCACAGACGTTTCACCCCTGGGGCTCATGACTACCCCTGCTGTAGGTTTTCAGTATCAGAGATGTATTCCCTTCCATGGAGCAGCCCTCCAGTCAAATTAGAGGGCAGTTGGTTTCCCCCATAACAGATGTGCCACTATTGCACCCGTTGGCTCATTGGCCTGGTTGGCCAAATATAAGGCTTGCAGTGTCCACTGTGGAATATCTTCACTGGTGATTTCTCTCACTCCCATTGAACTGCATGCAGTGTGGCTTTTTCCAGCTTTCTTTAAACTGGTCTACATGGAGGAGATTTTCAGCTCATTTCCAGCAGGATTTCTCAGTGGCCTTGCAGCCCAAGTGTGTGGACTCTTCAGCAATAAGGTCTGACCATCTATTCCTGGGGGGAAACCAAGGGCCTCAGCAATGACCTGTAATATTTTGGGGCCATCAGGGACCTCCATGGCCAACAACTCACTGGAAGGTATCCCATCTCTGGCACTGAAAATTTTCTAGTAATAATCTATAGCTTCTGAGTGTTCCATTGTCCAAAAAAGTAGGATTCCATATGATTTATTTATATCTTCTTAGATTTTGAGTAGCCCTCCTTCCATCTTTCCTTTACTCAATCACTTTCCCTGACCTCATTTAGGCCTTTTCACCCCCATTAATCTGTTGTTCTGCTTACATATATGCAATACCATCCTGTTAAGTCCCCCCCGCTTCCTTTCTATTTCCTTTTTTTTTTTTTTTTTTTTTTTTTTTTTTTTTTTTTTTTTTTTTGGTTTTTCGAGGTAGGGTCTCACTCTAGCCCAGGCTGACCTGGAATTCACTATGGAGTCTCAGGGTGGCCTCGAACTCATGGCAATCCTCCTACCTCTGCCTCCCGAGTGCTGGGATTAAAGGCGTGCGCCACCATGCCCGGCTTCTATTTCCTTTATATCTCCTTTCTAGCTTACTGGCCTCTGCTGCTGAGTTTTTTTTCCTACTCATACAGAAGTCCAATCATCTGTAGCTAGGATCCACATATGAGAGAGAACATGCAACGTTTAGCTTTCTGGGACCTGGTTACCTCACTTAGTACAATTCTTTCCAGATCCATCCATTTTCCTGCAAATTTCATAACCTCATTTTTCTTTACCACTGAGTAGAACTCCATTGTGTAAATGTGTCATATCTTCATTATCCACTCATCAGTTGAGGGACATCTAGGCCAGTTCCATTTCCTGGCTATTGGGAATAAAACGGCAATAAACATGGTTTAGCAAGTATCTCTAAAGTAGTGAGACGAGTCCTTAGGATATATGCCCAGGAGTGCTATAGCTCCATTTCCCTGATGGCTAGGGATACAGAACTTTTTTAGATGTTCATATGCCATCCGTATTTCTTCTTTTGTGAACACTCTATTTAGTTCCTTCCTGGACATGTTTTGACAGTTTCATGCGAATATTTAATTGTTTCAGAGTGAAAAAGAACACTTTTCCATCGGTTTGTAACATTACATTTGCCATTAGCCCTACTGAACCACACTCAACCACAGTAAACGTTGCCCCAAAGGCCTCTGTCCTTTGTTACTTGAGTAAGCAGTAGGCTCTGAGTAGGCTTCTGAATCTCCTTTCAAATGCTACTACCTTTCAAAGCCTCCCTAAACTTCCTCTAGGGCCAGAAGAAAATCCTTCCACCATATTCCCATGTACTCAAGGTAGATTTCCATAGTTGCACTTACTTTTTTTTTCTTTAGTCCTTTATTCTCCCTGAAACTACAGCAACCTTAGTGATCTCTTCATAGTTACTTATTTTTCTTTGATCTTGTTATCTCACACTACCAAATTTTCTGGACAAAAATCTGTCCTTGATAAGAAATCTTACAGCAGAAAAGGCAACTAAATATTAGAAAAATTTTTGACAGGCCCAGATAAGAAAATCTTGTTTGCTAAAGTAAATTTCTTAAAGATATAAATCCAGCATTATTAGAAATGGAAATTATTAGAACAAGACTCTGAACATAAGTGAGCAATAGGAAGACAGTGAGGACAGCCACTTAAGCAGCATTATTATAGGCTCCTCTTCATATCTGTACTTACAAACTTCCTTGAATTCAAGCTATTGCAGCTTTACTTGATAGGGTAAATGTTACATGACAATTCTATTATCATTTAAAATACTGGGTTTCTATCTAAAAAAAGAAACAGGGAATTAATTACATACTTTATTTTTAACCAGAGCTACTCCTCAATCTTTAAAAAGCAATTTTGTAAGCCAGCATGGTGACACACACCTAGAAGCCCAGCAGGAGAAAGACTGAGACAGGAGACTAGAGGGTTCCAGGCAAGCCTGGACTTTGTACTTAAAGCTTATCTCAAAAATACAAAATGAAATAAAAGACAAAAGGTAACTGTGCCTTTGCCAATTTAGTCTAAAAATTTTAACAGATTTGGCACCACTTATCCTAACAAAGAAGGGAAAAAATAAAACTAAATAGTGTATTAAATTGATCATAAAATTACTCCTTGTATTCAATACGGTGTGAGGAAATAATTCTTGGAGTTAATTATATCTAGAAACAAAGTAAATTGTTATTTAGAATGAATGATATTAATGCACAATAAAATGTCAAAACCATGTATGTTTATTGTTTTATTTTAAAAGATTAATTTCTTTAATAAAAGAAGTACATATATGTTAGAGAAATATGGAAAATATATGAGGTGGAGAAAGAATTTTCTATTAGCTTACTATTTAAATATAATCAGTATTTGCATTTAGTTATTTTTAAAAAAATATTTTTATTTATTTGTTTGAGAGAGATAGGTAAAAAGAATGGGTATGCCAGGACCTTCTGACACATGTACCATTTGGTGCATCTGGCATTATGTATGTTCAGGGGACTCAAACCCTGGGCATCAGGCTTTGCAAGCAAGGACCTTTAACCGCTGGCCCATCTCTTCAATTCAGTGTTTGCATTTTGGATTAAAATCACCTGTCATTTCTAAACAGAATTTTTAAAAAATCTATCCACCTGTCTATTGACATACACACACACACACACACATGTATCCATAGATATATCCATATACACACACAATATGTATATGTTTCTTTCTTCTATTTATTTGAGAGAGAGAACTCCAGATGCATGTACTGCCTTGTACATATGACTTACATTGGCACTGGAGTATTAAACCTGGGTTCTTAGGCTTTGCAAGCAAGTGCCTTAACCACTACGCCATCTCAAAGCCCAATATATATTTTTTATTTAATGCATCACTTTTAAGATGTTAAGTTTATTTTATTATTTTACATGATTAACGTTAAAGAGTCAGTGTAACAGTTACCTTTGCACTGCTTTATGAGGAAAGGGTTTATTTACAGCTTGTAGTCTCAAGGAGACATTTCATCATAGTGACTAAAGCCTGGCAAAAACACACAGCAGGGCATCACATGTTGTCACGTCAGCTGGAAGGAAGCCACCCAAGTGAGCTTGCTAGCTAGCACTGGCAAGCAGGGCTGGGCTATATCCCACAGCCCGCTCCTTCTGACACACCTCCGCCAGCAAGGGTTCTACCAGCTGGGGATTTAGTAGGTCACTCCGGCAAAAGCACATGAGGCTATGGGGGACATTTTTACATTCAAACACCACATTCTCCCAACAACTCTTCCAGAAAAGTTGGACTCTCCTGATTTTACAGATATAAAAAGTGATGTTTAGGGCTGGGGAGATGGCTTAGAGGTTAAGCACTTGCCTGTGAAGCCTAAGGACCCCAGTTTGAGGCTCGATTCCCCAGGACCCACATTAGCCAGATGCACAAGGGGGCGCACGTGTCTGGAGTTTGTTTGCAGTGGCTGGATGCCCTGGCGCGCCCATTCTCTCTCTCTATCTCCCTCTTTCTCTCTCTGTCTGTCACTCTCAAATAAATAAATAAATTTTTAAAAAGTGATGTGTAAAAAGATGATTTAATGTACCAAGTTTAGAAAGGTAGAGAGTAGCTCTTGCAATAGCTGGTGTTTTTGCATAATCATATTTGTAGGCCCTTATACCAAGCAGAAAAGTATAAGGCTTGTCTTAGGGTACTGTGTCTCCTACCTCAGTTCCAGTGGTTTAGACGAGATTCTACATTTTCATAGTTGGTGTCAGAGACAGTCATATGACCTATACAGATTCACACCCCACCATCGCCACAAGTCTTGACTTCATTGCTTATTCATAATCTGAGTCCTAACCGTGTGTTTTCATATAGACTTCCAACTCCTGACTTTCAGTGTGCCTTCAAGGATTTTGGATTTGGTCCAATCTTCCTTAAGGCCAAGCCTGAGGCTGTTAATAAACACCTAATTTTAAATGAGAACTTTGAGCATCTATTTAAATCTTGCCTAAAATCTTCCTACAAAATAGTTTTACAGGCCTTTTAAAAGGTAGCTGTGGATCAGTGTGTCTAAAACAAGGTGAGAAAGCCCAACAGAGGACAACTCTGATTTCTACTGAAGCAGAGACCATGCATACACAATAGTAGTCCTCATCAGTTACTAAGTGATAAAAGCATTCATAATTAACTCTTGACTACCAGTAATTTTATGTTATACATGTCAACTACAATAAAACTCATATTGTGTTCATGGTTTGTAGGTAAAAGAAATCTTTTTATTCATGTGTATGTGTATATGTATATATGGTGATATCTCTTTATGTGTGTGTGTGTGTGTGTGTGTGTGTGTGTGTGTGCATGCCTGTTTACATGTGTAAGTTTGGGTGTGGGTGTGCCACAATGTGTGCATGTGTGGAGGTCAGAGTATATATTGTTTTTCTTTACCACCTTGTTTGAGCCAGAATCTTTCATTGTTTATAGATTCCTCTGTTTGCAAGGCTAGTTGGCCAGTTTTCTTCTGACAATTTTTTTTGTCTCTGTCCTAAACCTTCTGGGTTACAGATCATGGCACTGTAATATCTAGCTCTTACATGGGTTTTGGAGATCCAAGCCCATCAAACTGATGCTTGTGCTACAAACACTTTTATTTACTCGGACCTCTCCCCAGACTCTGATGCCATCAATCTTTTCAAACATACATAGTGATTTAAAAGTATCAAGTTATACAAATCATCCCAGACATACTAGGAGATCTGGATCAGGGTAGCCCTTTAAACATATAACAAGATTCTGGCAGTAAAGTGGACAAAACCTCAATCTCTAAAACAGTTGGTAAAGTTACAAGATGCAATATTGTGATGGTTGCATTCCAAAATTTTAAACTTAAGAAGAAATAAGGGACTGAAAAGGGCAAATTGAAGCAGCAATTATTTAGAGTATTCTTTTGAATATATAGTAACATCAATTTCTTTCTGAGATTAAGCACAATTTGCCTGTGTTTGTGTTATCAAAAAACTGAGAAATTATTGTTTATTGATTGAAAATTTATAATTGATCTCTAGAGACTCTCTGTTGAGATTTTTCCCCAAATACTGGTTTGGAGAATGTTGTGTTATATTTATATATTTTATTTTATTTATATATTTAATAAATGTTATTTTCTATTATCAAAGTATCAAACTACATTTTTATTCATAAGAATATGAATTCATGGGGATAGGGAGATGGCTCAGTGCATAAAGTCTTGCTGCACAAGTGTGAGCACCTGAGTTGGATCCCAGCATTCACATAAATACAGTGTATGGTGGCCAACCTGTGCTTCGGAGCTGGAAACAGGTCATCTCTGGCCCAAGTTGTCTAGCTATACCAGATGAAAACAGTGAGGTTTTCGTTCAAGTGAGAGACCTTAACTCAGTACATAAAGTAGAATTATCCAGGAAGATAAGTGTCAACTTCTGACCTACACACACACACACACACCCACGTCCACTCACACCCCTACAGACAGCATATATGTGTGTCCACAAACATGTGAGCATGCATATACACATTTGCCCACAGTACACACACACACACGGAAAACAAATCATAAATTTATAAGAAATAGGGCACATTGGTATATAGTAGAATGTAAAATCTTCCTTCTTTTATGATACAAGTTGAACACACTATCAAAAACAGCTGATTCTTTTATCAAAGTACTTTTATAAAGTTTGATTAAGAAGGTTTTAAAATAGATAGCCTACATGTTGTTATATTTTCAACAAAGTGTCCTGTTACAGAGTAAATTTAGACTCTTTAAATTGCAATGTTTGGATTTAAAAAGTTTTTCCTCCTTAGTGTTTGCCATTTTCTTATATTTATCTTAAGGGAAGCAGAGGCTTTTGTTGAAAGGGTTAACATTCTTCAATTAAAAGTATATATTTAATATGTAAGTATATTGATGCTCATTGGCAAAATCACAGTAGGAATGATCTTGCTTTATGTACCAGTTATAGGTTTAATATCATTATACTGCATGCAATATTAGTTTTTATTAGTCACTATTAACAAGATGCTTTCTGCTTGAATTCTCATTTACTTGTTCAATGCAAAAATTATCTTTGTAAAAGAGAAAAACACATCTTCAAGTGTCAGCTATATTAAATTAAAGAACTGTTTACCCTTCCTAAGAAAAGCATATGTATCTAAATAGGCATCTTTTACCGTTTGCATAGTAGATTGGAAATTAGCATTTTTGTTCATTTTCCCATGTATGCACAGTGCCTGGAAGAGTAATACTCCATGCATATCAGATCAGCCAGCCTACAATTTTTGTGCAATATATTATTTGGCAATCTAAAATTTGTAATTTGCATGAAATTGCTTAATTAAAATACAGTCACTCAGGGTATTAATTTCTCTGTCTGGCAGTTCAATGTACTAAAGGCGGGCTACAGAAAATGTGAAATCCTGTCAGATGTAACAGTAAAATATTAACAAAAAAAATTCCACTTCTGGCAACAAAGTGACAGAGTGATAATGCTTTTGCCCTGATTCCAGGTTCAAATATGAGCTTAGGTTGACATTGAAACCGACTAGGAAATTTACAATAGCAACTCTGGCTTTATGCCAAGAAACCTGCATGGTCCTTTTTGATGAAAACTCTTTTGCTATAACTTGTACACCCATGTACACATACATACACAATCACAACCACATATACACATGCTCTTACATATACACACAAGCATACACACACATACACACACATATACACACCCCCTGTTTTCTCTTCTGTTCTCTAAGTTCATTACTATTTTCCAGTAGCTTTTCCTTTTCTGTATTTGAAATCATCAGCAACCCTCCTGATAAATGATCCAATCAGTCCTTTCTCGTTGTCCAGACAACAGTTCATAATTGTACCAGCTCCTTTCATTGAGGCCAGACATTTCATAAATAGATAATTCTCTAATTGATCCAGCCTGTCCTACTTTGCATATTGTGCCAAATAGGTGAATCCAATTCTGATTGCCATTGCCTCAACTTTTTCCAAAGACATGCAAATGA
>CM070780.1:76421791-76596791 GCA_036346955.1 Dipus sagitta
AATCCTGAAGACTTGCTCTTAAGGTGTTGGGAGCGCGCGCGCTGGGGGTCAGGTAGACTCCTCGGGCGAGTAGAGAGGCCTGGAAGGCTCTGGAGGCTCGGTTGGCCGGTGGACGAGTTTATAAGTGCTCTGTCCCTGATTTACACCCGCATTTTCACCCCCAGGAGCGGAATCAAGAGGGTTTGGGACTAACGGTAGTCACAGTGGAGATCCGAAAGGGGAAAAAGAAAAAAAAAAAAAAATCTCGCGCGCTTCCAAGTTAACTTGTCCCTCGGCCGCCGCGCGGCTCGCTGGAGCGGCGCGAGCAGACGTCCCCGCGGGCGCGGGCGGGATGCGCAGCCCGCACTCCCGGCCGAGCGTGCGCGGGATGCTGGGAACCGGGGGGACCCGGGGGTGCCGAGGGGGGCGTGGGGCTGAGCTGCCGGGCGAGGGAAAAGAGATCTAGGAACACGCCTTGCAGAAGCTGACTAGGTGCGAGCCTGGGGCTGAGCCGCACGACCTGCCCTCCGCCCCAGAAGAGCAGTGGGACTCACTGGCTTCTGCGTGTGTAACTCCCAACGTGCCACACTTGGCTGCCCTCAACTGACAGTGCCTCTGGCTTGTGACCCTGTGACTGGAAAGATCCAAATTCGATGTTCCTCGGAATTGTCCGCGGAACACCTTTGCTGCTAGGAACACCGCAAAATTTACTGCTTAGGCTAAGAGCACCGGTTTACAATTCATTATGTTCTGTACCTGGGCGTCTGAGAAGCTGACACACTCCCCATAGTCCATGAAGAAGGAGCAGGGACACGAGAATTTCTAAAAGTTTTGAATACATGAAATCACACTATCATACTGACTATCTGGCAACATATTCACACTCATAAAGGATTAATCTTGGAGTTGTTCCCCTCCCCTTATTTCTCATTATTAACTTCACTTACTCAAAAAAGATACTATAGAGGTGAAAATGTAAACGTCATTGGGTCCCCTTTGATGTCTGATTTCTTACGCTTCCACAAAATATTTATTTAACACTATTTGGCATTCTTTTACCATATAGTTTGAAATTCGAAGTTGAGCTGTTGAAATTTAACATAAATATTTCTTATGTACAAATAATATGTAACTTTTAAATGATACTTTATAACTATTTCGTGTAATTTAGCTGCAAATGTAATAATTGTCATGACAAAATCAGGTTCACTTTGCTACTCAAACATATTCCATCATCAAAGAGTTAATTTTCAGTCACATACTCTAATAAAAATGCAAAGATCTGCATAATCTTGTTGGGATCATAAGATGATTCAATGAAATATATTTTTTCTGAACAAATTGTTTCTGTTTTTATTTACAACTTTTTTTTCTCTCTGTGATCATCAGAATTCTCTAACTTGGGACAGGGTTGTGATTTCAGAGTTCATTCCAAGGACTGTGGATGTTCAAAATATTTTCTTACCTTCTTTCAGCTATTGAAAAAGAAATATGATGTTGAAATCTTGATAATTTCAAAAATGACATATTTTTTCCATATACATTATTATGAAAAACATAACTAGGGCTGGTGAGATGGATCAGCAGTTAAGATACTTGCTTGCAAAGCCTAATGACCCAAGTTTGATCCCCCAGTACCCACATAAAGCCAGATACACGAAGTGACTCAAGCATCTGGAGTTCATGCATCTGGAGTTCATTTACAGTAGCTAGAGGTCCTGGCATTCCTATTCTCTCTCCCTCTCTCTCCCTCTCTCTCTCTCTCTCTCTTGCTTTCTCTCTCTCTCTCTCATTCTCTGCTTTTAAATAAAAAAATAAAAAATATTTTAAAAATATAACTAATATCCATTTAGTCAAGTATTTACTTTCACACTTTTTGTTACCAAAATGTGGACAAGGTTTCTTGTGTATTCTTAAGTAATGTAGCTCTTAAACAGATGTCCTATAGTTTCAATTAGACTGTGAAAAGTTCCTTGTGAATTTTCACACCTTACAAATAGAGTATCTAAAGAAAATTCAAAGAAAGTATACATATAATGTGTGTATCATGGTGTGTGCTTCCTTTGTAATGATCATCTTAAAATGGAACTAGAAATTAGAGTTCAGGACTGGAATGTTTTTGTGACAAACATAGTTCTGTATTAGAACTGCTATAATATTTTCCTCCCTCACTGGACCACGTTGTTTCCTAGGTGTGAGTCCATATGGAGTAGACTGGGATGGGTTGCCAAAGCTGTAACATCTTTCGTGTTGTTCTCTATGATTTTATTTCTTCGTCACCAATGTTGCTGTATTTTTCCTTATCATGAAACATGGGAAAGAGCTGTAGCCATTTGGGCAATGATGAGGGCTTAGGTAACAGAGGTCCCACTTCAACAGTGTTGTTGAATGATTGACCCTGATAACTCTTGTTGACCTCCTGCATATGGGCTACTATAGCACCACATAAAAATTAATTGTGCACGTGTGGAGTTGATGCTCAAGCTAGGACTATATCTAGTTAATTTCTCCACCTCTATTACCTAGAAAAATGTCTAATAAATGGTGAGCTCTTAAGAATTTTTTTAATTTTCTTGTTTATTTTTATGTACTTATTTGAGAGAGAGAGACAGAGGGAGAAAGAGGCAGAGAGACAGAGAGAGAATGGGTGTTCCAGGGCCTCCAGCCACTGTCAACAAACTCCTTGTGCATCTGGCTAACGTGTGCCAGCATGCCAATGGCGCTAAAAATGATGTGTCTCATTAACCCGGCCCTTTGATAGCTATTGTGCTCTCTCTAGCCCTAGAGAATCACAACAAATCAAGTCTTCCAAAAAGAAAGTTTGATTTCTACCACATTCTACCAGATTTGTTGAATGGGCTATAACCCATAGACGAATATGGGTATATTTTAAACATGTATTTGTGTGTGTACATAGGCTGTCAGAAGACAACCTCAAAGTATCTGTGCTCTTCTTCCACCTTACTTGAGACAAGATCTCCTACCACTACAAATGAATGCCAGAATAACTGGATTGTGAGCTTTGGATTGGCCTGGCTCCACCTTCCATTGTAGTAGGTGCATTGGGATCACAGATGCATGTGACACTTGTCATCTGGCTTTACATGGTTGCTGGAGAAATGAACTCAGTTTGCCACACTTTGCAAGCAAGCATTTTTAACCACTCAGCAGCCCCATTGTGAGCAAATATATTAAAGATATGTGTACTGTGGATGCCCTCTAAACAGTTTTTTAGAGTCCAGAGTGCTAATCGTTACACTATGAATCCTTGCTTTGCTTCTAATCAGTTTTTCTTCCATATTGTTTTCTATGCTCAGTCTATCATTAGACCTGGCTTGAAAGGTGGAGGTTGGTGTTGGAAGGCTTGCATTCATATCCTTGCTCTAACTAGAATTGTGACCACAGGTAAATGACCTCCCCACTCTGCCTTTTAGCCCTTTCATCTGTATGAGGGGGAAAAGGATAGTACTCCACTCAAAAGCTTCTTCAATGAGTTAGGTGAAATATATAAAGTATTTTTAAAAGCACCATCCTCCTGTGATTTATTTACTTCTCTAATCCACTCATTCTTTTTTAATCTCATAGCTCTTGTTTCAAATTATTACTATTTTTTTTTTATTTTTGTTTTTCCCAGGTAGGGTTTCACTCTAGTCCAGGCTGACCTGCTATTCACTATGTAGTCTCAGAGTCGTCTTGAACCCATGGTGATCCTCCTACCTCTGCCTCCCTCCTGAGTGCTGGGATTAAAGGCGTGTGTAAGCATACCCTGCATAAAATACCACACTCTGCATAAAATACATATTTTTATTTATTTGAGAGAAAGAGGTGGATATATATATATAGAGAGAAAATGGGCACACCAGGGACTCTAGCCATTGCAAAGAAACTACAGCTTGCATGTGCCACCTTGGCTACACTGGGTACTGGGGAATTAAACCTGAGCCCTTTGACTTGTCTGGCAAGTGCCTTAACCGCTAAGCCATCTCACCAGCTTAAATGATTATTGCCTTCCTTCATTTCCTGCCTGGACTGGTTTCCTGCCTTTAAGGTCCCTTGTCCTAAATTTTCTCCTAGTCACTACTTGGTTAATGCTGTTAACTGCATTTCCTAACTTGCCCATCTGAAAGCACCACCAGCTCTCTTTCTGGAAACGTTTCTGTGGCCTCCCATCCAAACTCCTGAATGTAATTTTGTCTTCATGATTTTCCACATGTTCAAATGATTGATAAATTTCAATTCTCAATATGTCTTGTTTCATCTTCATATCCTTGCATATGCCCTGTTCACTCAAATATATGAACATAAGTCAGTGGTGACTTCATAGTGCAATAAGTATGTGTATACATACACAAGATCTCCTCTGTGAAACTTTCTCTGATCCTTTTAATCCCTACCTCCTTACCTCCACCATAGCAACACTCATCACACTATATATGAATTATTAGTGTGTATATCTTCTTGAAATGAAGTTCTTGGAAATAATACCAATACGTAGCACTCCTAAGCCCATGATTGAAAGCTAGATGAATAATCATTGAATTTCTACCTGCATTCCTTTCTTATTGGTCAGCTTAATTATTGAAAGTCAATCCATGAATTCTTTGATTAAGGTAAATATTTAACTCCCATAAAGCAAAATTTAATAGAACCTAAAATTGCATGCTACCAGGCTTGCCAAAAATAATTTCTAAGAGAAAGCATTGTACAATACAGTAGTTCAATGGGCTGCTTGAGAATTGTGTCACACAGGAAAAATTTTAATCCCCTCCCCAGACATCTTGCATTGGGAACTCTGTGTTCTGTATGTCCTCAGAGTGATTTTGATACAACTCTTAAGTTTGAGAACCTTGGGAGTAATTAAACAATGGAGCCACAATGCCTGGGCTCAATTACCAGTGTTATCCATTATTAGGCAGTACAACATTCCTTAACCTCTCTGTGTCTCCACTTCTTCATCTATAAAATGAGGATGATAATAACGAGGGTTGTTAGGATGAGTAAATGAGTTAATACACATGAAGTACTTATCACAGTGCTTAATCAGTTAATGACAGTAAGTATTAGCTCTCATTCTTAGAAAATCACTATCCTCATGAAGTGTATTCTGTATTCTCTATGGGGTGTTTCTTCACATTTCCTGATTTTTACAATTTCATATCCATCATTTATTTTATTTTAGTTTTTAGTGTTGAGGATTGAACTCAGAGCCTCTTGCATGCTTGTCAAGCACTTTGTAATACTGAGGTACACCCCCAGCCCTTCACAATTGATTTTTGTGCTGGGCAATACAACTACTAAGTTTGATGACAGACTGGGACATTCAATTAATTACTGAAAGCCATTTTTATCTCCTCACATGAGTACACAATCATATGAGATTTTATAAGTTGAAGAAAGAAAAACTTGTCTGCTTTTTTAATTAATTGATTTATAGTCTAATAAAAGCCACTTTCAGTTTTTGCAACATTTCTTTATGTTTCCCTAATTTCTTTCTCTTCAGTAATTTTTATTTCATAATAATGACTGCTTATAAAATTAATATCATTGAAAAAGTAGATGGCATTTCCAAACAATAATAACCCGACAAAAGCAAAATTATCACCAAAGAAAACTTTTTGAGACATAGTCTCACTGTATAGACCCAAGCTATCTCAGCTCTTGTGATGCTCCTGCCTCATCCTTCTAAGTGATGGGATTAGAGACATCCATCACCAGACTCTGCTTTATAAAATGTTTTATTGTAGAAAATATTTGATAAAGGCAGACAATTTTGAATGATCAGATTAGATCATTTCTCAAGAAAATGAGATGCTCTGCTCCTTTTTTTGTTGTTAGATTCTATCTGCTTTTTCAACATTTTCCAAATATTTAACTTCATTTAAATCTTAGGATTCTTAAACAAATAGCTTTATAGTGTCAAGACTACACAATGTATAGCCATATACTTTTCTGGAGAGGTACTTGGAGGGATCTTTGCCATCATTACTAGTTAGAAAATTGTATTTATACTAGGATGTATTTGTAGTATTATTTAGACTTAAGATTCTCTTTATTGCTTTGAGCACAAGGAAAATTATATACATGATACAAACACATATGTGTTCATATACACAATAATGAGATAAGATTAAATTCATTCTATGTTCATGTGTACAAACAATTGTCTTAAGACATTCAGATTTTCTGGAAATACTTAAATAAATACATCTGCAGTTAAAATAGTTCAACATTCTGTCATGCATTTCTTTCTCCAGCATTTCATAAATTTTAGTGTTAAAAATGTTAGAAAATCTCAGCTTTCTTAGAAATCTTAATTCTTATAATAGAAATATCCATCTGGCTAATGCTTTAGCACGCTGTAATGTTTGGCATTCATAGAGTTAATATGAAATTACAGGCTTATACTTCACTGTGGTATTTAAATTATTTTGAATGCATCTTAATAGGACATGATTGAAAATGAAAATCTTAAAAGAGGTAAATAATCATGTGATTAATATTGTAAAGAGATGGGAAAGGCTACAGTGAAAATATTCTTTGAATAGCATGTTTAAGATTAGGTATCTCAATTTAAGAAGGCAAATTAAAGAAGTTTCAAAAATTCAAAATAATTAAGAGAAAAGGTGACAGTAATTAATGAAGAAAGCTTGCAGGATCTCACTTGATGGAACATGGTGAAGCAGTGCTTTAGAGGTATCGATGATAATTTACTGATATTTAAAGAATGTGAACAATGAGAAAAAGATAATTTTCTAAAAATATTGGTACAGTGGGAGTCATTAGGGATATTCAGAAGAATTTTAGGGGGAAATGAAAAGAACCCCAGAAGTAAATTGGACTGTCATATGAATTTATAATCTTATGTCTGTGACAATGAAGCTACCTGTTTCAGTAGTCAACTCATTTGCACACCTATTTAATTTCATGTCTACACATACAATGGGAGGAAATGGTATTTAAAGAAAGTTAGTGGTGAAAACTGTGTCAAACTCCTAGCATCCTAAAATTCCTGTTTATAAACACTGAAGTTACTGTTTTCAAACTTCTGATATACTCGTAGAATGTTCTTATATGTTAATATGTCAGTGTTAAAATAAGATAAAACAAAGACCTTCTTGCTTAGTTATAGAACTGATATTGCTAATAGAAGGAATGTTGTGAATTAATTCATTAAAGAAACCCTTTTTTGTGTCTCCTGAGAGATCAGAATATATCCAAGTTGTTCATTTAGGATTTTCATGCACAGGCTGAATCAAGAACAATGTGAATCAATGAAGAGAAAATGTTGAGGATTGAATGCAGATTCTGAAATATGTAGTCTAATACTTGCTCATTCCACAGCTGGACAGTGTGAGTTGCACATCTCACTCTAGGCCACTTGGATTCTCCTACAAGTGATGGGCAGAGCACGGACCCTCCGTGTCTCAGGAGATATAAGAACTAGCTGAATATGATGATGTTCCACAGAATACTTAGAAAAAATAAAGCTAGAGCCTTATAGTTTAAGAAAAGTTATTAAACGTAGCTTTTAAAACTCTCATATTGAAGAAAAAGATCAAGAAAATAACTTATTTATTCAAGTTTTTTTTAATTCCTTCACATAAACAGATGAGATTGTTTCATACTGTGATGAATTTGCTTACTATAGGAATTAACATGAGTAAAGGTAATTTCACAGCATTAGATCCTATAAGTTCAGTAATGCACATATAAGCTATTGCTTAAGTATTTAGAATTCTTAAATATCTGTTTTATGACATGTGTTATAAAAACATATTAGTCAAAAGTACTGTTTTATCATATGTCAGGATTACGTGGATCACAAATTTTGATAGGTCTCAGCTGAGCAGTTATATTCTTTTGGTATCAGTATTATTGTGCTGCTGGTAGTCTGCTCTTGAGACCCCACCTAGCCTCACTTACCTCACAGGAATCTCAGCAAGGATATATGGAAGACTAAATTCAGCAGGACCATTTTCATTTCCATATAGTCACACTGACCCTTCACCCACTCTCTGTAGCATAAAGTTCTTACTGGAACCTGGACCTCTGATTTGGCAGATTATTGTTCCATGAAACCCACATGGAGGAATTTATCATTTCAAAAATGAGAATCATAATGAAATGACATCCCTTCCTGCATATGTCATAGGCCAGCTCAGACTCAAGAAGAGACAAAAGAGACCCACTATCTTGATAGAGGGACCATTAAAGAACATGTAGCTATCTCTAAGTGCCACAATACATTTTAAGGATAATTAAAATTATGTACATGTTAAAATCATGAATGAATTATTTGGGGAAATCAAGAAAAGTATAGATTTAGTTTTACTTATGTTGGTCTGCTCAAATCCATCTATTTATGAGCTGGGCATAGTGGCACATGCCTTTAATCTCAGCACTTGGGAGGTAGAGGTAGGAGGATCGCCATGAGTTCAAGGCTTCACTGAAACCGCATAGTGAATTCCAGGTCAGTCTGGGCTAGAGCCGAAACTCTACCTTGAAAAAACGAAAGCTCTGAGAATATATTTATGAGTCATCATTGTCTGGAAATAGTTAAATTAGTTGTATGCTTTCCCATGTGCATTGGTTTTAATGTTTATCAGCCCAGATGTGAAAGAATAGTGTTATTTGATATTGAAAGGAATATGATCAAGCAATAACATTCATGGTTGTTTATCTCAAATTGTCCAAGTCACCCAAAAGAATCAATCTGTTAAGTACACATCCTATAAATCTTTATATGTCTAGATTTAATAATATTTAAGTAAACTCATATATATCACTGGTAAAAAATTAAATTATTTGAAGTAGGATATCATTTCCCAGTGCAATATTAAGTATATTAATGAACAATTTTGCATTTTACTTAAGTGTGAAGGGATTTCATGACAACAATATAACATATGTTATTTAATGAAGACTTCATATCATACATCTTAATCACTAATTTATTAGCTAACATTATGTATAATTATATGCAAAGGATAGCTTTATACTTGGTTTTTATTAAGAGTATTTTAGAACAAATTCAGTCAATATAAGGGTTATTTTGTAATAATCCCATAATAACTTTTTGCTACTCAGTGTTTGGCAGGATTCTATATTATCTGATATTTTCTAAGACAAGGTGATATTGAGACACCTAGTACACTATATATACTGAAACAACACTTCTGCCTTCAAAGGAAAGTCGGGACTTTAGTCCATTAGTATCAGATTTTCATCTTATTCCTTTTTGGAAACCATGAAGTACATGGGAATTATATGCAGAAACATAGGAACACACAAAAGATAAGTATTTGGAGGGGCATAAGTGACATCAAAGTTTGTAGTTTGTCTTAGGGAAATAGTTCAAACACTTGCTGAACAAGCATGTGGACCAGACTTCAGATCACCAGAATCCATGTGAAGGCTAGGTGGACTTAGGAGCCTGCCTGGAATACCAGTGCTCAGGAAGAGAGAACAGGGGATACCTAGAATAAACTGGTGGATAGACTAGCCAAGCAGGCATGCTCTGAGTTCAAGTTAGAGAATTTGCCTACATCGGGGCGGGGGGGGGGGGGGGAAAGGTAGAGAGCACTTGAGGAAGACACAAGAGCAACTTTTGTCCTGCACACACACAGATGCATGCACACACATGTGCCAGCATGCACATGCACACTCATACACGCACACCTCCTGAAGCCTGATTCTCTGCCTCTGCTTTCTTTCTTTTACATATTTTTGTTCATTTTTATTTATTTATTTTAGAGTGACAAAGACAGAGGGAGAGAAAGAGGCAGATACACAGGGAATGGGCGCGCCAGGGCTTCCAGCCACTGAAAACGAACTCCAGACGCATGCGCCCCCTTGTGCATCTGGCTAATGTGGGTCCTGGGGAATCAAGCCTTGATCCGTGGTCCTTAGGCTTCACAGTCAAGCGCTTAACTGCTGAGCCATCTCTCCAGCCCTGCCTCTGCTTTCCTTAATTTTTGTTTTTAACTTTTGTAATATTAGTCATAAAAACATAGTTTTAGATATTAAATGTTGCCCAAATTTTAAATGTGAGAACTGTCTCCCCTAGGATGTAGTTAAGGAGGTATATTGATAAATTTGAGAAGCTAGAATACAAAAAAAAATATTGAAATTCTAAGTACTTTATAAAATCATGTGCCTGTGCTCTTTCAATGAGTTAGTAATTCAGAGTACTTATAGACATTGAACCAAATATGGATAATAAATCAGTGAATAAAATATTGTCCTTTTCCTTATGACTCTAAACCAATGACAAAAGCATATGGTACACTTATTTTATTTATTTATTTTATCTTAATTATGGACATACTTAGTATGGATACATCATGACTTGGCACCACCCTTTCCCTTGCCCCTGTGCCCCTTCAGCTGGGGTTGCTTCTAATGGGGTTCCTGGTATTCCCCATGGGGTTGTGGGTTGTGCATTGTGGAAGCATCAGTCAGTTACTGGGAGAAGGCAATACCTCTGAGCATGATGTCCCAACTTGTGGTTCTCACAGTCTTTCTTCCCCCCTCTTCTGAAAAGTTCCCTGAGCCATGGTAGGTGTGTTTTACTCCTACTTCAGTGATTAGCTCTTAGGAAACTCTGGATCTCTGCTTTAGTAGATGTTGAGTATCCTCAGCATCTGTCTTTTTCACCCTGGCACTGATTGTCAAGCTCACCATGAACACAGCATTCTTTCTCATCTCCCCACTTCCTCTGTGGTTTGAGCTAAGGCTTGGCTGAAGTGCAAAGGGTAGTTTATCTCTTCAGGTTTCAGCACCTTCTGAAAAATTAAAAAAAACAGATTCTCCAACAGAGATTATTATTTTTTTATTTTTTGTTTATCATTTTTATTTATTTATTTGAGAGTGACAGACACAGAGAGAAAGAGGCAGATATATATATATATATAGAGAGAGAAAGAATGGGCTCACCAGGGCCTCCAGCCACTGCAAAGGAACTCCAGACGCGTGTGCCCCTTGTGCATCTGGCTAACATGGGTCCTGGGTAATGAAGCCTTGAACCGGGGTCCTTAGGCTTCAAAGGCAAGCACTTAACTGCTAAACCATCTCTCCAGCCCTAATTATTTTATTTTTGAGGTAGGGTCTTGCTGTAGCCCAGGATGACTTTGAATTTACTATGTAGTCTCAGAGTATCCAGGAGCTCATGGTGATCCTCCTACCTGTGCTTCCCCAGTGCTGGGATTAAAGTCATGTGCTGCCACGCCCAGCACATACATTTATTTATTCCATGTAGTCAATGTACCTTGTACAAAGACACAAAGTCAAGAAGAGAATGACTGGGGCAACTACAATTTGATGGCAGTGGACAAATACTAAGTGAGGGGAAAGAGGTGGGAGTGAAAAGTAGAACGGATATCAT
This sequence comes from Dipus sagitta, assembly GCA_036346955.1. Taxonomy (NCBI): domain Eukaryota; kingdom Metazoa; phylum Chordata; class Mammalia; order Rodentia; family Dipodidae; genus Dipus; species Dipus sagitta. The sequence continues at coordinate 76,433,154 of CM070780.1, forward strand.
ATAGATTGTTAAGAGGCTGTTAAGGAGATTGTAGTTTATTTTTTTCTGTAGATGATGTAAAAGATGAAAAATAAGCTAGCAATGGGATCTGATTTATAACTTAAAGTTTTTACTCTGTTCCAATTTAGAACAGAAGTTAGAAAATTACAGTCCACTTGCCAAAATTATGTGCTACCTTTAATTGTTTTTTGTAAATAGATTTATTGGAAACTAGCTTCATCCAACTTCTTACATTCTGCCCTATGAATGCTGTTTTGGTGCATGTGTTTGGTAGTTGGACAAAGGCTGTACAGATGTATCACTTACTTTCTTGTTCCTGTGAACAAGTACCAACCCAAAGAAATTTATGGGGAAGAGGGGTTTAATTTGGCTTACAGTTTCGAGGGCAAGATTCATTGAGCGTCAACTCATGACAACAGGCATAGGGAAAGAACTGGTCTTATCTCACCAAAGTCAGAAGGAAGACAGCAGACAGGAAGTGAGACTGGACACAAAATCTTAAGGCCTACATCCAGTGACCCAATTCCTCCAGCAAGGTTCCACTTTCTACAGGCTCCAAAGCTTTCCCAAACATTGACACCAGCTTCTAGGCATCAATTATTCAAACATGAGAGCTCACGGCAAACACTTCCCATTCAAATAACAATAGATGCCCAGACTCAGTATCTACTAATTTGGCCCTTTAGTGAGAAACATTTTCGGACAGCTGATTAACAGGACTGAGAGGGAGGTTTGGAATTAGAGGTGGATAGGCCCATTGGGCAGTAAGCAGTAGTGATAGCATCAACCACATTTGTGGGTGTGGGATGTAGAAGAATGTCTAGGGTCTTTGTGATTGGATAAATGAGGAATAAAGAAAAGTCTAGGTTGACTTTGAGACTCTCAATTTAGGTCACTGGTTAGGCTGTTACTGGTTCATTTAGAAACAACAAATTAAATTACCTGTCGTATTTTCGGAGAGAAGGTTAGAACAACAGGTAGCACCTGAAGACAGGCTTTGTTATGTCACTGAAGGGGAAGCATGAGAAGACATGATGAGAGAAACAGAAGCTGTGCAATGGGATAAGGCAGGAAAACAGACATGGAGGGCAGAAGCCAAGACAAGGAAGCTGGAAATTTGATCACTCATTGTCTTAAGTGTCATGCTACATAAGGATGATACTTTTTTTTTTTTTTTCGTTTTTCAAGGTAGGGTCCCAGGCTAGTCCAGGCTGACCTGTAATTCACTATGTAGTCTTAGGGTGGCCTCGAACTCATGGCAATTCTCCTACCTCTGCCTCCCGAGTGCTGGGATTAAAGGCATGTACCATCACGCCCAGCTGAAACATTTATTTTAAATCAGGTATTCATTTCTAGGCTATGACTTGATATTTAGAAACTAATCACATAGAATATAGCCCAATTACTAGGGAGATGTGAATTAGAAGTACAATATACGAAATTTCCTGGCTAGTTTTCAAGTTGGGTATATAGTATTACTATAAAACAAGACAAACAACTCAAAAAGCATTTTTAATGACAGTGGAGATGAGTTTTGGACTATATATTGAATATTGTTCAGAAAATGCACTACCTTTTGTATGTCCCCCCCCAAATCTATCAGGAATAATTATTTTCACACCTAAACTTTGATTATGAACATGGGTTTCAAATTCCAGGTGACAAAAAGCCATTCTCCATCATAATTCTTTTATGATTGCAAACTCTGAAGTTTAATATTTGAAAATATAATTAACATATTGATTTACTATAAAACATGTCATGCTCTTTATTTTAAAGTGTTTCAAAAAATAATTATTGTTTCAGAATCTTAGATATGGCTTCTAAACTTGTAGTACTTGTCTTATGTTTTACTGTAAAGTGAAAATGTACTACATGTAAATGAAACTAATAGTAATTATTTATTAAAAGTTAAACAGTGCCTGGTTGGAAAGATACTCATAATCACTTGATCAGTAGGATAGTAATATAGTCAAGTTTAATATAGCATATTCCTCTGTTCTTAATATAAATTAATGTGACTAAGTGTAAGTTGTTGATAAATTATAATCACATTAGACAACATGTAATATCTAAATAACACATTAGACTACAAATATTAATTGTATAAGATAATTTTCTTGAAATTTTATTACACTTTATAAACCTGAAAATACAATGGAAGGTACAGCACCTTATAGTTCATTTTCTGTTTCTCTGACATACATTATAAACAAATGCATGATTTGAACAGGCATGAAAATGCACTGCCAAGTATATGATTTGAAACTCACTCATTTAAAAACTGCTGGTGCTAACTCCATATAAATGAGAACTATTGCAATTTGAGACTATGTTGTCAAAAAAAAACCCACCTTTACAAACTAAAGCAAGAAGAATTATAGAAAGAATAGGATATTGGATTTTTTTTCTCAGAAGCAAGCTTTTCTCTAGTTATCTCATATTCTGGGTTTCAGAATTTTTGCATTAAGTAAGCACCCTCAGTCAGTAGCTCCTGAATTTGCCTGTTTCTGGTGTTAATTATCTTTTGTTTGCCCTTGATAATCCTGAGGTTGGTATGCAGATGACATGAAGGCTGCAGAATCATCGCCAAGTGTAAAAAACAATGGCATTGTCAATTCTGCATCACAACACTTTATAAATGATGAATGTTATCTGCATTAAGGAGAGTGGTAGACTTTTGAAATTACTTTCATGAATAGATTAAATTACAAGTATTATTACATTTCATTTTATTAAGTGCATCTTAGTAGTTATTAAAGCAAATGAACATGCTCTCTCAATTACATAATAACATTAGAACGAAAAATTATGCATCAACACTTTCAGATGCATAATGGTGCATTGTATATTAATCACTCTAAACAATATTTTTGAGTTTATATAAAGGCAATTATTACCTATTGAACAATAATGGCACTTTATTGGTTTATAAAAATCAATTTAAAGAACTTCTTTTATCAAAAGCTTTAAGTATTTTCAATTTTTTTGTAGAAACATATAAAGGTACTCCAATTTAATAAAGTTAGAATCTGTTCCTCTTACTGTAAAATAAGATTATACGCATGTAAGGCAGGAAGTCATTCCAAAGATATCCAGAATTAGCTTTTAGTATTTCAAAATAAACCAAAAGTGTTACTTAATGATTTCGCAGTCATAGCTCAATACAATAATAAGGACTAGGAGTAAACATTCATGTTAGTGTTACTAACATTGGAACAGAGTTGGAAGCTACAAATATGATTATGATGTACATAGATTTATCAGGTCCACTTTAAAGTATTATTACTAGTTAAGGTGATTCTTAGATATTAGTGTCCAAAAGAAATATTTCTGTATCCTATTTTCCACTATTGTATAAATTAAAACTTAATTCTGTTCATTTTGGTTTACTGAATAGCATGGTAGTTTTTTTTTTATTTTTTAAAAATAATTTTTTATTGACAACTTCCATAATTATAGTCAATAACCCATGGTAATTCCCTCCCTCCCCCATTTTCCTCTTTGAAACTCTACTCTCCATCATATCCCCTCTCAATCAGTCTCTCTTTTATTATTTTTTTCCAAATTTTTATTAACAACTTCCATGATTATGTTTTAAATAAGTGACTATTACATAATAAATTTTGATATTATTTTATGTCAGGTATTAATTTTTTTCTTACATCAAAATTATTTTACTATTATATTTTTATTTATATATATATATACAACTTATATAAATTTATTCAGAATTGAATATTGCTTCATGGTTATACACCTGTGTCTTTAAGTCTGATGGAAGATAGTAATCATTGTGAATGTAACAAAATAAGTGAAAATTAATTTACAGTTTTTAACATGATTTATAATATTGTACAGGAACAATAACTTAATTAACATGAACTTGTGATACTAAACTTTAAAAATAGTGAAACAAGTTAGTCCTACATTGAAATCTTCACTGTGTATTGTCATTTATTTGATTCAGCAAGCATATTACAACAGAACAAAAAGTTATGATTTAAAAATATGGAAATGTTACTGTTATCTACTGAACAATGACATTATTTCATTGTCTTATTTAAATTAAATTTAAGGAGTACAAAGAATAATTGTTCAAGTACATGTTTAGGTGCACTGTGTTTAACCTGTTAACATGAAAATGCATTTCTTAATCTTCCTTTGCGGAAGTAGGACTGCCTTATTTATAAATTGGTCTGTTTCTGCCTATAGAAGGAAGAAATATGCAATAGCTCAAATCAAGAAATATTCTGAGCACACGCTAACAAGATACAGAGGATTTTTATTGTTCTGTAAGGGATATAAGTCAATGTGGCTCAATTAGCCAAGCATTTAAGCAAACAGTAAATATCACCTAAGATAGTTTTAGAACATTTTTTCTATACTTACTAGAAAATGATATCCATAATTCACATGGCATACAACAGAACATAACTAATATTTTTGTCTGTTTCCAATCCTTTTGTGCTTCTTTCCTGCTTGAGAGTTTCAGATACAAAGGTGTTAATAGTGTCTTTAAAAATTACTCTTATTTTAGAAGAAAAAAATATTACTTTTGAGTCTTTCTAATTTCATTATCATAAGATGAACTTGAATTTATTTCTTTAACACTGAATCCCTTTATGGAAACCTTATTTCTTTGCTAATGAATAAAAAAAAAATGACATCAGGTTCCTACTTAGGTACTAATAGCAAAGTCATACACGGTAGTGAAACTTAGCATAAGAGAAAATAAATGTTTGGTTTAGTCTCCTGTCTACATATATACATGCATATAGATGCATGTAATTTATTCTGAAAGGCACTGATTGAGATAGTAAGTAGATAGCAAGTAAAAGATTATGCAGTAGGCTTCAGTCTGCCTTTGAACCTCATTGGAAGGTTTCTGTGAGGAAATAAGAGCCCTGCATAATTCACTAAAATTACACTGAATGTCTCTTGATCAATAGAGATAAATCTAGTTTTGTTGTTAAATCGATTTTCTCCTTTATAAAGATATATTGCCCTGATTGTTTTTAAGAATAATTGTTTCACTGAAGATTTTTATGGTGATTAGAAAAGAAAAAGTAAACAGGAGAAACAGTTCAGTTCCTTGGCATTGCTGGCATTTTTAGTTAATTTGTTTGAGAAAGCAATAGTGATTTATATTATTTGGGGCAATTATGTTTTTCTGAAAGAAATTCAGGAAGGCTGACTTCCTTTCAGAAGTAAGTAACCTCTGCATTTGTTTTACCTTTACAAAATTTTCGGGTCTTGCCAACATAAATATTCACTAATGCAACTCCAGCTTTTATCACCTTCTTTGATTCTTTGGTACAGGCTACATTGCAAAAGTATACATGCGTATTTAAAGCTGGAACTGACTCATACAGATAAACTCCAAGGATTGCTTAAAATGGTAGCCTTAATGCCCTTGTGTGGTTGTGTATGTGTGCTCTATCCATTACATTTCAAGAGTGTACATGTACTGAAAGCTGGAACTGACTCACACAGGAAAACTCCAAGGGTTGCTGGAAATGCTACATATAACAGCTGTGTGTAGTTGTGTATATGTTTTCTATTTAATTTCTAAGTTTTACTAAAACAAGAGATATCTTTAGATACTTCATAAATAGAATTGAAGGAATAAATCCTTTTTATTTTTAAAATAATTGAAACAAGCATATCAAATATAATGGACTGCATAACTTTAATAAAATAATCATTATGAAAATATAATTGTATATACGCACATACATGATAATACAGGCAAAAAAAACTTTATTTAGAATTAATCATTGTATTTTTTGGCAATGAGGAAAAAGTTTATTATTAGTGATTAGAAATTATACTTCTTAAAGGATCTTAATTTAGCAAATTATGTGCTTTTTTGAAATAAGACATAATTTTCTAAATAATAAAGCTATAGCATGGTCTTATTAAAAATTTCAAATATAAAATTCAATGTGAGCTATCCCTTTGGGTCTATATCTTACTGGTATATCTATGATAATTATATTTCAAACAAGAAACTATTATTTTTCTGTACCAAAATATATTCTCTCTCTCTCTCTCTTTCTCTACATATATATACATACATACACACACACACACACACATACAGCCCATATATATATGATGAAGTTTGTAGTGTTTAAGTCAGAAAGGAATCTCTATATTTTCATTCTACTTATATAAGTATAAAAATTATAAACAATTATAAACAAAACAATTAAACAATTCTTAGATATAACTTAGTTTGACTTTTTCAATATTTTGCTTAACTATATAAACTATATAAAACACTTAATTATATTTTAACATGTATGCTCCTGAAAATCCAAAAGAAATTAGACCTTCAGTTTACAAATTTTATTGTAAATGACTGTTTTTTTATGTTGGTAAATTTGAATATATAACAAACTATTTAAATTCTTCTGGGAAATGTGTGTGTGTGTGTGTACAAAGTTGTTTTACCAGTAAATTTAAGTCTTTTCAATAATTATTCATATTAAGCCCATCAACTCTTCACAGATTTTTATCTCATATATATCCAAAAGTTACCTTTAAAGTTTTTCATTCTTGAGGACTATAGAGATGTATTGAAACAGATCTTTAAAATTTGAATCACTGTTTCCATTCATGAGCTAATGATAAATAAAGGTCAAGGAAGGTAAGCAAAATACAAATAGTTGTGACTTCAAAACAGAAAACACTTCTTAAGTTCATGACAGGAAATGATGACATATGCAGTGAAATGTTGGTATAGGAGCTGTTCATGGGGCCACTGGAATTTGTGAAAAGCTCTGCTCTGCCATCATCCATGTCCTGCTTTGACCTGACCCCAGCAGCATATGCAGAAGCTACAAGGTAATTCCTTCCCTGATTTCTTTTCAAGGAATTGAAATGAAATAAAAATGACCCAGTTTTCCTTAGAAATATTTCATGGCATAGAGAAAGCATATTTATATGGATTGGCACATGTACTTAGAGGGGAGTTTGCTCCAGTTCAGCAGTGCATGGGTGATACAAATGCTTAATGCTCACACTGTTTATAAGCACTCTACTTTAGACCTACATGGATAAAAATAAAATTAACCCTTCAGTAAAGCTTTGAGTTACTGGTTGGGAATTTACATGCAAGGTGCTTACTTTTTCTCATGGAAATTCTATAAGGCCAGAAGATATGCTTTGAGGTCACAGGCCACAAGTCACCTTATACATATTAACTATTCTGCTATATATCTTTTCACCAAGATTTCAGCAGACTGTGGAACATTAAACCTTCTGTCATTCTTGTCCCTATTGACTTTGATTCTTCTGAGGTTTAGTGGAATTATAAACACACATGAAAATATGCAGAATATATTTCTTTTTTGAAGTGATTATAATGTGATGTTTCTGCACTGCCAGCATTCATAATAAAGCAAATGTGATATTTCCCTGCGATATGACATCCACTGTAATCTTATTAACATGTAAGTAGCATAAGACAACACAGGCACTGTCGTACCTGCATGACTTAAAGGCAGGGAACAAATAGATTTATTAATGTAAACTTTTACAATCTTTGGCAATAGACACATGCCATCCCGTTTAGAATTGTTTGCAGTTTGCAGACACACGTTTGTCAAATGTAGGGTTTTTAGCAGTTGTTAAGTTCTCCCTTACAAATAAAACAATAATGTCCAAAGTAAGTGTAGTTTTAAATCAATTGATCATTTTGAACACCCAAAGAAGATGAATGACAGCGAGCAACATTTACCTGACACCCTTGAATATTTCACAGAGACAAGTTGATATGAGTTTGTATAAATACTAATATTAAGCAGAATTAGCTTTGGAAAAAATAAAGAAATTGTACTGAGGTGAAAATTGTCACTGTCAGGAGAAATGAAGTTATATCAGAGAACAAGTGACATACAATTTTCTCTAGAGTGTTTTTAATAAAAATAGCTTTTCTTTGAATATTTTGAAGTCAGACATGAGAGGCAATCTGGGCGTTTGTCAGAGTTTGAGAGTGTGAAAAATTGCTGCCTTAAATCATTTAAGCTGAAAAGCAACCTCTTCCTGCTGAGATAATTTCACATTGACTTACCGTGCAAGCCCTTCAGGCATTCCCAGCTCAGAGCAGAAGTTTTCAAGGTAAAAACATAGAGCGAGAACATGGGAGAAGCTGGGACGAGGATCAGCAGCCACTCCAGGCGTTCAGGCACATCTGACTTTGATTAATTAGAGCTGCTTCTCTATTTCCACATGTACTGCCTGATGGAAAGGTAGAGTGGACCGGGACACACAAACTTGGAGTTGGCTCTGCTAGATACTAGCAGGTTTTGACATCTCCCAAGCTTGCAGAATCCAAGCTTAAGAGGACTAAATTGCTGAAGCACACTTTTAATTTATTCATTTTCCTAATGCAGAGAAATTATCTGAATTGCAATAGATTTGATTTTCAACCATGAATAAATCAGTTACTGTAAATGTTTAGGTTAGATGAACAGGCAACTATCTTGCTGCATAATGAGTGAAGAATTATTTGCACTTCTGGAGAGTAGGAAACTTTTAGATGTAACTTCATTTTTATACTCACTGGGATCTTTCCGTATGTTTCACTGAAAAATATTTTATTATATTGCAAATCTTTTTTGTTTGACTTTTTGTATCTATAAAATGTTCTAAGCTTTATTAAATGTCAACAATTACAAGAAATTTCACACCAGCATTTTATTAGAATTTTATATGCATTATAAATCATTGCAGGTAAATTGTTTTTAAAGCTACGAAGTATTCAATATTAAATATAAATTCAAAAATTAAGAAAAAAAAGCCAGGCAAGGTGTCATATGCCTTTAATCCCAGCACTCAGGAGGCAGAGGTAGGAGGATTGCCATGAGTTTGAGGTCACCCTGAGACTACATAGTGAATTTCAGGTTAGCCGGGCTAGAATGAAACCCTACCTCAAAAAAGAAAAACACAAAAAAATTAAAAAAATTATTACATGTTCATATTACAATGTTATCTAACATTTGCAAAATATAGATTCAAATACATTACTTTAAAAATATGGATATTTGTCACGAATAGCATGGTATCATATATATGTGCATACATACACACCCCCCCACCCCACGTATATATACATATACATATACATATATATATATGTGTGTGTGTATCATTAATGCATAGTTTATTATTTTTCTTTCAGAAATAAAATACTTAAAATTAAAAAATAATTAATTTCCATAAGGTCAATGTAATTTTTTTATTTATACATTTCCTTAAGTAAAATAAGTTGTTTATGCACTTCCTGATATTACATGATGGGAATTTTTCTGGATCTTTTGTTTAGCTTGAGTATCACAGAAAGTGTTTTTTCTAAATTCTTAAGCAGTGACTCTTGCAATTGCTTACTTCTTATGCTTCAGTTCCCAAATAACTGTGACAGGCTATCTGACAGCTTCCAGCAGATTTCCAATGATCCTGTCTCCATCTTAGACCTTTAGGCTCACAAGAGTTAAGGTTCAGCCTGATCCTGAGTGATATTCTCTCCATCACTGGTTTGGTGACATAAGGGATGAGCACAGGCTTGATATCAATCACTTTGAAGGTAGATTCTGAGAAAGTCTTGCTGTGCATCATCCCAGCCATAGAGTCCTTAATGAAATAATAGGATCCTTAGTTATCATCATCATGTTATAGAGAAGTCCTCACATCAGACATTGTCCCCTGCCTCTGTCAATCACACATTGCAATTAACTTATTAAATTGCACTTGAGTCAGACTGGCTACTAGAGAGGGGAAACTAGAAAGTTCTTAAAAACAGACTCTGCTATATTCTTCAAACACGTCCACATCAGCGAATATATGATCTGAGTTCCCCTTTATAGCAAATTAATTTTTTACTTTTGAGTTAAATAGCAGAGATTTTTTTTAAAAAAAAATCTCCTTCACTGAACTGGATAGTTATACTTCAACCCCCTTGCTACTTTCCCCAAGCCCACAGGGGAAATACCAATTAACACGATAATTAAGATATGCTTAATGTATTAATATAATTCAATCCATTTGGTACGAATTTGGCTTCAAAGTACATGTAAGCCACAAAGAGGACTAAGGTATAATTCTTTCCATGAATAGTCAACTCAGTAGAATAAAACAAATACATTATATGTGCCAGAGAATGGGAAAAATAATGCTTCAATCGAGTTCAACAGAGGAACAAAATGTTAACCAACTTAAAATTAACATAATATTATTTGAGATGTTGTTTTCTGTTTGGCACCTATGACATGATTCCTGGCAACAGCTGTGTGAGGTCAAAAATGTATAGTTAGAAACACATATAAACATATGGTTACAGTACTAGAGATATAGCTCAGTGAGTAATAGCAATTAACATGTCTTCCTTGCAAGACATTAGATAAAGCCACGTACCGTGGCACATGCCTATAATCCCAGCACTGGAGAAGTGTAAGCAGAAGGATCAGAAGTTCAAGGTTATACTTAGTATACAACAAGTCCAGTCTTGACTATATGAGGTCTTGTTCAGGAATATAAACCACAAAACATACAACATGTGATTACAGGACAACGAATCAGTGATATAATAAAGGTATAAAGGAGTGCTTAGGTCCATAAGCACAGGTGAGAACAGAGCATTGAGGGTCAAGAAATCCTCACAATTGGGGTGATTCAGAAGAATCTTGAAGATACCAGTAGAAATGACAGTGTTAAACAAAGACATGGAAGATCAGGTGGCCCTGGCATGCCTGGGGCCAGGAGAAGCACCTATTGTCTCTGAGACAGAAACAGAGGGGCTACACACACTTCCTGAGGGACTGGGAATTGCCATTATGAAATCATGTTACCTTTTATGTCACGTACTTCTGAAATACACTCAAGGCATAATCCTATTTATGGAAAAAGACGAAAGATAAAATGACACATGTATTAATTAGGAATTAATTAGTGCTGCAAGACACTGAATAACTGACCAAAAGTTTAAACACAGAAGAGTTTTTGGAGGAAGGTGACAGCTGCCCAGCCTTCAACATGCCTACTATACACTTAGGAATCACACTGAAGTTCAAGTTAAAAGAAGTTGTGTGTTTGTGGGAGGGGGAGGGACTTCCTCCTTTGGAAGCTTATCTTTTTATTTATGGCGAGAAACTTTTCCCAACAGATTTCCACTTATCCTTGTAGCAGCCAGAACTGGGTCACACTGGTACCTCTAATGGCAAGGGAGACTAAAAAACTAAGGGCTTGGCTTTCACATGGTAAAGGAAAGCATGGGAGCAGGTATTTGCAGACAAAGACTAAGTGAGCCAAGCTGCACAGCCCATGGTAATGAACTCTCCCTGGGCCATGGCCAAGGACCAAGATGTAAAATCATATCTGCTTCGTTTCTTCCCCATGCATCTATTCCCTCTACCTGATCCATTTCTGCATGTTCCAGACACCTATTTGTTCCTCTACTTTCAAGAAATGTCTGTCATCTCCATCCCACATGCTTTGCTCTTGCCAGGTGAATGAGACAGAGGCACATGAGTTTTTGCAACTAATGGTTGCTACTACTCAGATCAACAATTCCTGGGTAGGGGCTACAATTCCACCATCCTGTCCTGTCTGCTGGTCCCCAGCCCTTCAGTGAAAGAGGGATGGCAACCAAAAATAAATGACGCACACACACATGGTTTTCTAGTTTCCTTTCCAATGAGAGGTACACATGTCACCCTGTACTGGCTGCTGTGAAGCTAGATGGAAGTTTGTTGGCAATAACTTCTCCTTTGAGCTGGGGAGATGGCTCAGTAGGTAAGATATCTGCCACAAGCATGGGTGCTTGAGAGGGCCTAGACAGCCTGAGTTTGATTCCTCAGGATCCATGTAAATAGCTTGATATAAGCCACAGACTTCTGTCGTGTCAATCCTGTGGGAAGCAGAGACTGTAAATAGAGTTACTGGGGTTCGCAAAAGTCACAGCTCCTCCTGAAGAGACATACTTTGTCCCAAAGAAATTCATGGATGAACAGTAGAGAAAGGACACCTGCTGCTCTCCATAGGCCCATAGACACACATACCACACCATACATAATATGTGCCCCGCCCCAAGATTCTTTTTCTGAATAAAAATATAAGCTTCCTAAGGAGAGAATTCTCCCTACAACCTTCTTTCCCACTTGAACTTGGATGTGATATCTAAATGTATGGTTGCTGTGTGGCAAACTGCTTCTGCCTTGAAAGGTATAAACAACTATTGCTGGCTTTCTCAAACTCAGCTGAGTCAACTCAGAAGAGAAGGTATGGGGAGCGTCATCAGACTCCACCCCAGATTTAGGTGCCCCTCGTGTCAGTTGTATACAATAATGCACAAGATCTTGTGACCTAAGGGGTGGCAGAGAGAGAGTGTAGAGAGAGGAAAACATCTAGGAACAATGAGCTCCACCGATATGGTTTGTCTGGAGTCTGCATGCTCTGTAAGCCCTTACCCTCCAGGCAGAGGAGGAGCATAGTGAGCCCCACTAAAATGCTGCTCTGTGGTCTCACACTCCTGGATGGGGACAAGGAGCATCTAGAAGAGGCCATAGGGATGTTATCATTCAGGGTGGAATGGGACTTCTCCATGGTGCGGCTGCTCTGGGGTCCCAATGCTCTGTAAGTAAGCCCTCATCCTGAGGCTGAGGGAGGAGCATCCAAGGAGTAATTCTGATACAGCAATCTCCATCCAAGTGGCTGCTTTGGTGGGCCCCACATTCCTATATGCTCTGTAAGTGACCCCTCCCCCCAATAAGCTCATTGGTTTGCTGAACTGGTATTAGTGTAATCCTACTTTGCTCTGCCATCTGAGCCCTATATGTAATGAAGGCATGTGTCTGCCGCTCCCCAGGGGAAGTTTTCTCTGTGACAGTGGTAGAACCTGAGCTTCACTTCCTGTGTACGGAAAGACTTCTGGGAGCCTTGTTCTTGATCACTGACTAGCAGGTAAAGCCAGGTTCTCTCTCAAGCATGTTATAAGGATTACATGAAATAAGTGTAACATGCTATGCATAGTCTGGTATATGGACTTCCTTGAGAAGTCTGAAGTATTTTCAATAATAAAAGTGATAACTCCAGTACGGTGTTAAATGTTTTGTCATTGCAGTGATACAAATAAGAATGTAGCACTTCTTAGTATTAAGTTAGAGCCTCTTAGAAGTTTTACATCACTAGTCTAATAATACTAATCCTTTTAGTGTTCCACGTGATTCTGTGTTTGTAAGCTGTGTATGCAAAGCTCACTGTTTCCCCTGAGTCTGTCTGTAATAACTCAGCAGCCCATAAGACGGTACACAGCCTCCCTCTACCCTTCTTACAGACCATTACTGTGTCATGCTACTTACACATTGACTATGTGACTTTGCTTGATGCTTGCTAAAATACCTCTCAAACCAGCAATTCTTCCTTACTACATTGACTACCTAAATAAAGTATTGCCAAGAGACTTCCTTAGAAACATAAATGCATGCCTTACAAAGAGAAATAAAATACTGTTTTAAAAATATTTTATTTATTTAATTGAGAGACAGAGAGAGAGAGAGAGAGAGAGAATGAGAATGAGTAAGGGCCTAAGGAAGGCTAGCACCTCTTATTATGCAAACAATCTCCAGACACCTGCACCACTTTGTGCATGTGGATTTTATGTGGTACTGGGGAATCCAACCCAGACTGGGAAGCTTTGCAAGCAAATGCTTTTACCCACTGAGCTTTCTCTCAAGCCCAGAGTTGCAGTTTTTATTAAAAGACAGGGAGAAGTTCTGAAGCGATTCTTCTCTTTTCTTTAATAGGAAGTCCACATTATTTTTAAAATGTATTTATTTAGACAGAAAAAAGGAGAGAATGGGTAGGCTAGGGCCTCCTACCAATGCAAACAAGCTCCATACTCATGCATCTGGCTTTTTATGGGCATTGGGGAATCAAACCCCCTTGTTCATGCTTTGCAACAAGCATTTTTAACCACTGAGCTATCTCTCCAGCCCCTAAAAATCTACATTGTAATTTTCAAAATTTTTCTCTTACAAGCATAGATATAAAGAAATCCAGATTGAAGTACTTGGATTGGTTAAATTCACATTGGCATCAGCTTTTCACCTTTACAGACATCACAAAAACTTTGCCCACTTTTCATAAAATTTCATTGACTTGAAGTATACAGTGAGTTCATAATGGCAAATATACTGCTGTCATCAACTTCATGCTGCTTCTAATCAGTGTTTTCTACCCAGTTTTTCTACCCAAATCTTTTACATTGTATATTTTCATATGCTCTCTTTGTACCTTTCATGTGTCTTTTGTAATTAATTGCAACTGTATTTAGCTAGTGACTTAGGTTATGTCCTTCTGCAGGATTATAAACCCCATATCTCCTTTGCCACAGTTCCCAGCTCAAGGAAGCAGCTTGACTAATCAACAGTGCTTTTACAAGTATTTGTTGGAAGTGCAAACTTCCACAGAGAGCTCTTCAGAAACATTTTGATTTTGGAAAACCTTACATCTGTTTGCTCAGCTATTTCTTTTATTTAAAGTCCTATGTATTTAGGGGGGGGCAATTTACACATATTTCTAATTATTCAGGAAGTTTAGAAAACCTTATTTTTGTTTGTTTGTTTTGTCCATGAAACTTCATAAACAAACCACACACTTAACCCATGTGTTATTTTTAAAGATAGCATTATATTTTTCTTTTTAAAGAGTTTAAATCTAGATTTTTTTCTTGTGAGCTTAAATCTAAGTTTGATAATATACTAGTTATATTTCAAGTATCTCAGTATAGAGACAGAAAGATATGATCCTTTTCCCTCCCTTGTAAGGTTTATGGCAATATTTTATAACCAAAGAAATGTTTGAAACATAACAAATTTATTTAATCAATGTTTTTCATGATAACAAAGCTTTCAGAAATGCAGACCCACAGAAGCAAGAAAGCTGTACATTTTAAGCTTTGGATTTGATGCAAAATGAACAGCTATGACTGAACAAACAGGATATGGCCTTGTGCAGGAAGCCCATCAAGACTTCTCCAGGCTCTTCTTGGTCTCTCTGTGGAGTATGTCTTCCTCAGTGGTCAAGGGCAGGCTCACTTCTTTTTTTGTTTGTTTGTTTGTTTGTTTTTTTGGTTTTTCAAGGTAGTGTGTCACTCTAGCTCAGGCTGACCTGGAATTCACTATGGAGTCTCAGGGTGGCCTCGAACTCACAGCAATCCTCCTACCTCTGCCTCCTGAGTGCTGGGATTAAAGGCGTGCGCCACCATGCCTGGAGCAGGCTCACTTCTGACATGTGTCTAGTGATGGACTATGAGATTAGTCAGGTAGAGAATGTCTTCATGGATACCTCCTAGGCATCAGGGTCAAGAAAATTAGGGCAATATTTGCAGGTGATCTGACTTTTCAATGGAGGGAGTGATATAGGCCAATGGGAAGATGAATGTACCATCACTGGGGTCTTGGGAAGAAATGGAACAGGAGGACAAAACACCATGCTTCTGAGCCCTTATCTTTCAGTACAAAGTATTTATTATTCCAAGGCAAACTGAGGAGTACTTTATTCTGAGACCCATTGATATCTATCACTGTCACTGGTAGGGAAAAAGCACTAGAAAGTTTATAAAATGGAAAGTTTTTAAGGGGGGGGCATTGGATGAATGCAATGTGACAAATCAATTAAAAATGTTATTTTTCCCCAAATGGTTAGGCCCATTCTCACTGCCTTTTGCTGTCATGCTAATAAGAATGAGCCTGATGCAGAGGCTGGAACAGCTACATGAACAGTGACGACGAACAAACCAAAGTTGAAAAAATAAATTCTGAACCTCTGAGTGTCTCAAAAGGATGACCTACATACTCTGGCTTAATCTCCTGATTTAATTTATTTAAAAGAAAATAAATATCTCTTCTCTTTTTGGTCATTACATTGGATTTATTGACTGAGAGATCACTTGTCAAAAAATAAAAAGCCACAAAAACAAGAAAATAGCTTTTAAAGAGAAATTTGATTAAAATGTCAGCAAAGTCCTACTACATTATTCAATAGTAAAGAGAAAGTAATCTAGAACTTTGAAAGAAACATTTTAGTGTTTTCTTTACATTGTCCACTAGCTAGTAAGGAAGCATTTCACTATACCTACTGTTTTCCTGTCCTTCAAGAGGAGAAACAGACATAGACCTTATGACTGGAGTGAGTATAAAGACATCTGAACCTAACAGTCACACTAAACTTTATTTATTCTGATTTGTTTTGCATTTTTATTGTGTGTATTTTCATCCATAATTATTTTCCATTTTCATTCTTATTAACCTTTATTCACCTTGTGTGGGGGAAGATGGGGAAATAAATATTTTGCTGATGACTTGATGTATCAAATTAATTGAGGAGACTCCCTCTTTCATTTAAAGAGATTCTTTAAGGCCAAGAGGCAGGTTATCCAGAGGTGATCCCTGAAGGACAAGAAATATCTTTTCATTATCTAGTGGAATACATTTTTAAGGCAAATGAGTAAAATGTACATGGACTAATTACTAAGCATTAATTGTAAATTAAACTCATTTCTGGTGGGATACAAAAAAATCTCCTCCGAATCAAGTTAAAAGGCATTTAGATGAAGCAAGAAAAAACATGGTTTTCTTGCCCAAGAGGGATTGGCATGTTCAGGATGTCTCATTTCCCTCTAGTTGTTAAGGGAAATAGAGACTTTAGCAATATGTTCATAGATGGACTCCCATTTTACCTATGTTAAAACATAACTAAAGTGATTACTATAGGATAGTATTTATTCTATGAGTGCACTTCCTCACACAGCTAACATCCAACAAGATTATTCTTGCATAGGCCAATTTGAGGACAGCATAGTGTTAGAATGTGTATTGTCACTCAGGCAGGACATGAAAGTGTTCTCACAAAGAGAGATTTCCACACCAATGGGATAGCTTTAAGTAAATCTCTGACATGTCTCTCTTCTTTATTTTTCTCTTCCTGACTACAACTCTTCGCCCCCCCCCCCCCAACCGCCCCTAATTTCTCTAGGACCTGTAAGAAGATCCCTGTCTTTGCAGGGGGTGGTGCTCTGAATCCCTCCTGATGGCAGAGCAGCTGCTGAGCCTTAACTCTTTTGTCATTTCTTCTTAGTTTCTAAGCCTGCAAAATGGGCTTAAAAATGAAAGGATGTAAAAGCCAGTGGATTATACTAATCTCATCATTTCAAAATCATACCCATCAAAAGGGCAATCTATAGGAATCTATATTTCAACCAGAATAAATAAGAAACAGGACTCTTCAGATGTATAAGTAGCAGACTTTGCTTTTCGGTCAGCAGGGTCTGCATCTGAAGATATGCCAGCTTTCTACTACCTATGCACCTGCTTTCGTCAACACCTTCTGTTCTGCCAGGAACTTTCAACTTTTCCACTGGTCAGTTGAAGCTATGTAAGGTTTACCAAGACACACGTCCTATGTTTGAAACTTAAGAGTTCTTCATTTAAGAAAAAAATGTCCGTGTGTGTGTGGTGTGTGTGTGTCTAACTATATGTTTATACAGAAGAAAAAAAAAACATTGAGACATAGAAATTTCAGGTATATTGACATACAAACTCATGGTACCAATATAACCTTAAAACTAGATTACATACAATGAAGCTCATAGCTAGATATGATGAAGAACACTAGAAATAACATTAATTCAGTTAAAGATGACTGAAAACTATGAAATGATTGTTGTTTATTATCTGTATCTCTGTCCTCTTTGATTGTTGGTAGTTGTGAATGCCTAAATCTTATAATTGAGTTCAGGTAAAGCCATTTCTTTGAGTCATCTCTTTAAAAGAGAAATCTATATAAATATTCCCCAAAGAAATGAGAGGATCCCTTAACTCAGAATAGTAGTCTTTTACCTTTTCCCTTTTCTTCCATCTTATCCCTGTATATAGTGTAGCTATTCAACAAATGTGTGCTGATTTCAATATACAAAAGGCACTACTCAGGCTGGAGGGATGGCTAAGTGGTTACAATGCTTTCCTGCAAAGCCTAAGACCCTGAGTTCAATTCACCAGTCCCCATATAAAGTCAGATGCCCAAGGTAGTACACATGTCTAGAGTTCATTCACAGTGGCTAGAGGCCCTGGAATACCCATTTTCTCTCTTGGTCTCTTTCTCACTCTCTCTCAAATAAGTAAATAAATAATTAATTAAATAATTCTTTTAAGATAGGCAATGCTGGAATGAAAAAAAAAAATAAGCTAACATTAAAGTGTTGGAATTTTCACAAACTTTTTTGGTAAGAAAAACAAAGACAGTATTTTCTGTATTTAAAATATTAGAGTGACTTTGAAATTCCACAACTGTCCTTTAAACTGAATAAAAAAGGACACAAGGGCTGGAGGGTTTGCTTAGTGGTTAAGTCATTTGCCTGCAAAGCCAAAGGACCCAGGTTTGATTTCCCAGGACCCACCAGATGCACAAGGGGCACGTGTTTGGAGTTTCTTAACAGTGGCTGGAAGCCCTGGAGCACTCATTCTCTCTCTCTCTCTCCCCCCTCTTTCTCTGTCAAATAAATAAACAAATAAAAATAAAATATTTTTTAAAAAAGGACAATAAAAAAGAAAAGCCTAAGAATAAAAATATGGGAATATGACAGAAGTTAGTTAAAACATTGAAAGTCTTAGTGTAGGATGAAGAAAATTAGAAACCCTCCCCCAAATCAACAGTTTAAATTCCTTTAATATAAAATAAATACATTTTAGACATGTATATTTTAAAATATATTCTGGTTTAATCACCACATCTTAGTCTGCCCACTGCTATAACATAGTACAAAAACTTGGTAATTAATAAAGAAGAAATTTTGTTTTCCCATACTTCTAGAGGCTAGGAAGTCAAAGAAAAATGTGCTAGCTGGTTTGATAAGTGCTGAGGGTAGTTGTGTTTCTAAAATACTGTATTAAGTGATATACATATATATGTGGGTTCCTGAGTCCTTGGGCCTGCTGAGGTCCCCCAAGGCATCCCAGGCAACCATGGAGGTGAGCGCGTGAGAATCACTGGAGACAGTATCTGTGAACAGCTCTCCATTTATTGTCAGGGAAATGGGTTTGTAATCAGTTGAGGGTCCTAAGGGGATTGGATATACAAGATTGCTGGCTGATGCCTAATTAGCATATGGGGACATTCATTACAGCACATAGGCAACGGCAGGGGGAGGGGATGCAAAGGTGCTGGCTGATACCATATAAGGAGTTTCCTAGGCAACTGGCCAAAGGCCACAGGGTTATGGGCAAGACCTAAGTCTTATCGCAATGTCCAGGTGTCCCGTGCTTGGAAAGGGAGTGGCCTTATTTCCTGCCAATCTCAGGGTCCGAAATTTTGTCCAATGGTCCAGGCTCACTGCAACCCCCAAGAATGGGGGGAAGATCCTGGCTCACTGCAACCCCTGAGAGTCAGGGGAAGAGCTCCCCTGCCAGTCCAGTCCCCGAGATATGACCAGCTGTTCAGGCTGTTGCGACCTGTCATTAGTGTGGGGCCTTTGTGTCAGACAGCTTAGGTTTGTTTTAACCCAGGGCCCTGCCTATGTCTGACATATATTAGCATGGAAATAACAACAGATGGATTCATGTATATACATTTAATCTATCTGTTTACACTGAGATAGTCAATAAGCAGGGCACCCAATAGTAATGGCATATACGTTAAGTACCATGTTGTAATCAAAGAACCTGTTAATCCAGGAGGAAATGCTTTATTTAAGAACAGGCACAAAGCAATACAAGACTTAGCAGTAGCATCCTTCAGTTCCATAGAGTAATAACATACTCAAAACATAAAACTAGGGGTTGGGAAGGTAGCTCAAGTGGTAAATTGCCATGCAAACATGAGGACCTGAGTTCAGTTACTTGTATCCACGTAAAAATGCCAGTGTGAGGCTCAGTGGTTAAGGCACTTTCCTGAAAACCCTAACAACCAGGATTACCCAATCAATTCAATTACCCAGTACCCACATAAAGTCAGATGCTCAAAGTGGCACATGTATCTGGAGTTCATTTACACTGGCTGGAGACACTGGTGCCCAAATTTTCTGTTTCTCTTCTCTCTGTGTCTCAATTAAATAAATAAATAAATAAGTAAGTAATTTTTAATGCTCTTTATGGTGGAAAGGGAAGGGAGTAAGAGACAGTAGGATCCCATGGACTAGTTGGTCTAGTCTAGTCTAATTAGTGAATTCCCGTTCAGTAAGTGAACTTGTCTCAAAAGACGTTGATGGTGTTCCTGAGTATGACACCAAAGGACGCCTTCACATAGATGCGTACCCATGTGTAAGCACACCTGCACACATACATGAGCACCTCCCCCTCACAAACGTGCACACACATTCATCTAATAAATAAGCAAAAAAACTAAAACTACAGGGGCATATTAAAAGGACAGAAACCAACCTGACAGCTTGGAAGAAAACCTTCCCAATGACAAAAGCTGGAATAATTGAGCTACAGAAGTATCTATCACTTATAAACCAAAATGTGATTATCCATAAATACACAATGATAATAATATATAAGTAAATAAGAAATAAATTCGAGAGAAGTTAAAAATCTTCCGTTCATAACAATTCCAAATAGAAACTAATTTTGAAAGAATAAGAGAAATATTAAGTTGCCATTAAATAACCACAGAAGTAGTTGCTGTGGGCACAGATGCATATGGAAATTGCTGAATGAACTTTAAATAGAATTGGGATAGTTGTATAGTCTCAAAGACCCTCCCTCTAAATATTGTCAAATGCTGTGGCAACTTGAAAATATATCCATGTATAATTTACTATATCTCCCTCCAGGAAATGGTGCTTGCTTGCCCTTCAATTGAGCATGAGAATTTAATGTTTGAATTGAAGAACAGCATGGAAAGGGAAAACTACTAACTTTACATTATGCAAGATACAATAGTAACCGAATGATTGAAATTAATATCACCAGTACTAAGTCATAGTGGCATCACATACTTCCTGTTTGGATGAGATTGGAAGAACACCTCAGGATAATTATATAAATAAACCTGAAAGACATGAAACATGGTTAAGCTGTATTCTTTAAAAGAAGTAAGTCAGAAAAAAAAAAAAAGAGAGAAAGAAATATGGCTGGAGAGATGGCTCAGCAGTTAAGGCTATAGAGCCTGGTGACCAGAGTTTGATTCCACAGTACCAATATAAAGCCAGATGTACAAAATAGTGCATACATCTGGAGTTCATTTGCAAGGGCTAGAGGCCCTGTGCACCCATTCTTTCTATCTGTTTCTTTTATCTCTATCTTTCTGCTTGCAAATAAATTAATAAAATATTAAAATAAAATAGGACCTGCAGAGGTAGCATAGTAGCTAAGATGTTTGCCTGCAAAGCCAAAGACAGAGGTTCAATTCCCCAGAACCCAAGTAAGCCAGAAGCACAAGATAATGCATACATCTGGAATCCATTTGCAGTGGGTAGAGGCTCTGGCATGCTCATTCTCTTTCTCTCTCCCCTGTCCCTCTTTCTCCCCTTTCCTCCTTCCCTCTCGCTTTCTGTCTCAAAAAAAAAAAATAAATAAATAAATAAAGATAAAATATTAAAAAGAAAATAAAAAGAAAACTTAGAATGTGTCACAAACCACAGGTGATTCTATTAATGCCATATGACTAATAAATGTATTGTGCTATCTTGAACTGGATCCTGAAATAGAGTAAAGACTTTGGTGTGGAAACTGGTGAAATCTGCATAAACTCCAAGCATTACTCAGCACTATTATACCAATGATCTTAGTTTTTTTTTTTTTCTCTTAGGTTTGAGTATCATCTGTAAGATATGAACATTTGGGGAAACAGAATAATGTTTATATTAGGACTCTATACAAGAACAGTACTGTAGTTGCAACTCTTCTGATGCAGTCAGGTTTGCATTGCTGGTAGAAATCATCCAGCCAAGACCAGCCTGTGGGAAAAGAGGTTTGTTTTGGCTTACAGGCTCAAGGGGGAAGCTCCATGATGGCAGGGCAAACAAGGGCATGAGCAGAGGGTGGACATCACCCCCTGGCCAACATCAGGTGGACAATAGCAACAGGAGAGTATGCCAAACACTAGCAAGGGAAACTGACTATAAAACCCATAAACCCACCCCCAACAATACATTGCCTCCTGGAGGTGTTAATTCCCAAATCTCCATCAGCTGGAAATCTAGCATTCAGAACACCTAAGTTTATGGGGGACACCTGAATCAAACCACCACATTCTGCCCCTGGCCCCCATACACTGATAACCATAAGTGATGTTAAATGCAATACATTCATCCAACTTTAAAAGTCCCCACAGTTTTTATCAATTCCAATGATGTTCATACATCTTCATAATCCAAGGTCTTTTAACTGAGACATAATGCCAAAAAATGTCTCAAAAAAACCATAATGGGGGGCTGGAGAGATGGCTTAGCGGTTAGGGCACTTGCCTGCAAAGCCAAAGGACCTTGGTTCGATTCCCCAGTACCCACGTAAGCCAGATGCACAAAGTGGTGCATGTGCCTGGAGTTTGTTTGCAGTGGCTGGAAGCCCGGGCGTGCCCATTCTCTCTCTCTCTCTCTGACTCTTTCCCTCTCTTAACTAAGTAAAGATAAAATATTTAAAAAAAACCATAATGGCACAGAATAAACATTCGCACTGCAAAAGATGGCATTGGGCATAGCAAAGAAATATTCAGCCAATACAAGATTTAAAACACCAGGGTAAACATCAAATTCTGTAGCTTTAAGTCCAATAACCCTAGCCAGTGACAAATCTCCAAGTCCAACAATTCTGACAAACAACAAGTCTCTGGAGTCCCAATTCCACCCCTCCAGCTAAGCTACTCACAGTCCTGGAAAACTTCACTGGGGCTGGCAGCTTTCTTTAGCAGCCATCTTGTGGTCTCAGCACCTCTACTGGGTCTCCACTGCAATCCACAGTTCATCCTCATGGAAACAAGGGGTCTCCATGCAGGCATCCAGCAAACCTGCTTCACACTGCCCATGGCCACTTCCAAAACACAAGACTGCATTGCAAACTCAATGGCCTTATCTTTCTTGCATTTCTTATACTCTACAATACCAGGTAGGGTGCCAACTTCTTAATTCAGGGGGGGAATAAAGCAGACTTTGAAGAACAGGATATTCCTTAAGCATTCAAGCCCATTTCAAAAGAGTGCATTCTTCCTGTTGCCCCAGTGCAGGTCAGATGTCCCAATCTCAAAGGTTGTAAGCTCTCAAAAATTTGCAGGTGAACAGACAGCAGTTTAGGCCCAAAGATTTCATTTTTTTCTGTGCCATATCACTCTACTCACACCAGTTCATGTCTATGCAAAGTATCCCTGCACAACTTCTCAGGATATAGGCATAAAAGCAAGCTTTTCACACAAACTGCTAGCCCAGTCCAAGCAAAGTTCTCTCTCACCCTCATAAACCAAACCTCACAGTCCATAGTTCTCACTGCATTCAGGTCTTTCAACTCTGACTAAAATAGTCCATCAAGCTATTCTTACAGGACTGCAAGGCATCTCTTAGGCCAAGGTTTCAAGTCCTTCCACATTCCTCTTGAAAATCAGCTCCAAAAGGCCAAAGCCACACAGTCAGGTGTCTAGCAGCAAACCCACTCTTGGTACCACTTTACTGTTGCAGTCAGGTTTGCATTGCTGGTAGAAACTACCCAACCAAGAGCAGCTGGTGGGGATAAAAGAGGTTTATTTTGGCTTAGAGGCTCATGGGGAAGCTTCATAATGGCAGGGGAAAATGATGGCATGAGCAGAAGGTTGACATCACCCACTGGACATCTGGTGGACAATAGCAACAGGACAGTGTGCCAAACACTGGCAAGGGGACACTGGCTATAAAACTCATAAGCCCACCCCCAACTATACACAGCCTCCAGGGTACATTAATTCCCAAATCTCCATCAGCTGGGAATCTAGCATTAAGAACACCTAAATTTATGGGGGACACCTGAATCAAACTACCACATCTTCTAAATTGATAAATTGTTTTTAAAAAAAAAACAGTTTTTCAATGTATAAAGAAGTTGTATTTGGCTACTAAGGGAAGAAGAAAGCATTGTATAAACCAAATGCTCATATAATTATACATATACATATATAAGAAGCAAATTGTTTCTATATTGATAACTTGAGAATAGCATTTCATACATATCCATTGGAAACATGGTAGCTAAATTATAGATGTTAGCTCCAAACATGTTTGAAAAGGATTACCTTTTGCAGGCAGGATCAGGCAAGAAGACCCAGAGACTATTTGGTTATTATTCTTTTTGTTTGTTTGTTTGTTTGTTTGCTGTCTGCATTATTGCATTTTATTTATTTTTTTACTTTTTTTCTTTATAAGTTAGTTTTATATTCAGCAAATACAGTCAGTTTGGTACCATTATTAGGCTCATCCGTGACCTACCCCCTCCCCTTGGCCCCTCCTTGTTGAGGTATATGGGTCATGCATTGTGGAGTTAGCCCACAGTTATGGGTAAGCTAAATGTCTCTGCATATCATGACCCAACATGTGACTCTGATATTATAAGCACTTTAGTACAATTTGACTTTTATAATTAAGTGAGTACATAAGTTTGAGTTTAAAGAATCAAATTATTAGTTTCAGCAATAAATATTAGCACAGTATATTCCTGAGGATCCAGTGTTAGAGATCACTGAAAGAGTTCAGACATAATACCTGGTGCCATCAGCAGTCATGGACCAAAGACTTACTGTGTCCTAAAGACAAATGCATGGTAGCATAGATCAGCTCAGATACACTGCACTGTTTGTGAGTCTTACATGTGCTGTAAAAGCCAACTATCCAAAAATGTTTAGAAGGTCATGAAAACTGGAATGCCTTACAAATGCACTAGATGACTTTTTTGCTTTCTATTACATAACATACTAAATTCAACTGGCATCTATAAAGCATAAAAGGCACATCAGATGCCTGGCAAAGGGAGATAAAAGCAAAAAAAGAGAAAAATATCTAGAAAAGGAAAAAAAAAAAGGCAAAACTTCCTCTTGGAAGACTAGGATTAAGGTTCTAGGGGAGAAGTGTACCATGGATTTGGGGGCTCTATCTGAGAAAGAGGCAGTGGGGAGTAAAAGCTTTCATCTCAAATTCAAGATTTCTCTTAGCCTTTCTATTCTTTTTTTCTATTTATTTCCAGTCATCACTATCTACCAGGCTTCTATCATCTCCATTTCTCCTTTTTATTTACATTTTCCATGTTTTTCATCTCTTTCAGAGGTGGCATCTTTTGAAGTATGCCTTTTATCTCCATGACTAACAAGAGGCACTGTTAATAATAGAGATGCTGAAGTAATGGGAACATGTCACTTAACAGAACAAGAATAAGAATACTTAATGTATCCATAGTCATATCACTTTCATTTCTGACAACATTTTTTGATGGTACTTCAGTAATAATTAAATACTATGCACACAAGACAACCCAAGGATATTTAGATTCCTTTAATATTTAAAATTTTGAGGTAAAAAATTAGATGTGATCACATTGCTAATTATCTGTTGTTGTTTTTATTTTGACATGATGTTGTGGTTTCATAATTATTCTGAATTATGAGGTTCCAAAGGCATTCCTGAACATGCACTTGGCAGGACTTTTTCAGAGTGAAGAAGAAAATGATGCAGATTACTGGCTCCACACTGATGCTTTTCTCTGTGTTTGTTTTCATGTTACTTTGTTAGATTCATCTGTAAAAGAAGGCTGGAGTCTTTGCCTGAAGGAAGGAGTATATGAATATGTAAATAATGCTTTAATGTGATGAGATTTTTATATTTGAATATAAATTTGATGGGTAATTTTATCCTAAATATCAACTCAGTTCAGAACCAGATGATCACACTTTGTTAACCATTTCTAAATTCCATTTATGACTGTGTGACTTACTGATAAAGTTAAGTACAGGCTAAAACATGGAAACTGAGTAATTTTCTTCATTTTAAAGAAAGCTATTTTCCCCTCCTGTATTAGTATTTTTCTCATTGCCACAATGAAGTAGGTGACAAGAGGCAACTTAAGGGAGAAAGGATTTATTTTGGCTTATGGTTTGAGAATATAGGCCATCACCGTGGGGGAGGGGGCTGGTGGCAAGAGCAACTCACTGAAGGTTGTGGTGAAAGGTGTTACTGAGCTATGAAACCTTAAGGCTCACTCCACAGTGACATACTTCCTGTAGCTACAACCCATCTCTTAAAGGTTCCACAACCTCTCTAAATAGCACTACCAGCTGGGACTAAGTGTTCAAACATGTGGCCCTATGGTGGGGGGTGGGCATTTAACATTCAAACCATGACATCAGGCACTTTATTAATGATAACTTAAAAAAAATTAAAAATGAAAAGGATGGTTGGGTACTAACATAAGTAAGCAATCAAGCCTACATAGGTCCTTATTTGTTAAATTCTTTCTTAGAATTCTACTAGGGATATACTTGCGTTTTACCCATATTTATTCATGAAATATCACTTAGTGTATTTAATTTATAAAATTTGGTAAACATTGTCTTTGAAAATAATTGTACTCCCAAGAAAATACACTGGGCTATGTGAATTAGGTTATTAGACTTGGATTTTTACTCATCAACAGACAGTTAATGGAGAAGGTCATTGAGAATTTGACCTTCGTAAAGCAAATCATGAGTTAAATTCAAATGTGTTTAATTAAAAAAAAGAAAGTCAAACAAGGGCTTCAGCATTGAGAATAAAATGGGGAAACATACAGATGTTTACTAAAAAGACTGTTTTACATACATGGGAAACATTAGTATGGGATAAAGAACAGTATCTTTAGGGGCTAGAGAGATGGCTTGGTTGTTGAAGGTGCATACTTATAATGTCTGATGGTATGGGTTTGATACCTAAGCACCTATGTAAAGCCACAGGCACAAAGTGACATGTGTGTTTGCAGTAGTCAGCATCTCTGGCACATCCATATTCTTTCTTCCTCCCATCCCTCTCTTCTCAGATAAATTTTTTTTTCTTTTTAAAGAATAGTACTTTTAGATATCACAGATGAAGATGGTTTCCCAATGAAGATGGGAAATAAACTTAGAAGCTTACTTCAAAGCCATATTAGGAGAAAGTTTATAAGCAGAGCAGCAGAGGTTGTCCCAGATCATTAGATTAGAGCTCAATAATTGAGCAAGTACCTGGTTTTGGTAATGTAGGTGTTAGCAAGCCACCTAAGCAGTGAGTTGGTCTATTTCAAAGCTACCTATGAAATGTGCCTCCCTGGGTCCTATGAGCTTTAGTAAACAGTTCTAGAACACAAACATTGAGGTACTGAGATCATTATCATCAAAGTGGAGAGAAATAGATGTGTAAGATATTATGGCACTGCCCCTGGTATGTAACTTTGTCAACATCAGAGCTTACCAAATTTTATACATTTAAATACTAAATTTTGCTGCTATCAAAGTTTTTCTCTAGACCCTTTCCATCAGTGAAAGTCTAGATTTGCATACTCAGCTCCATATTTAGTATTTTGGTTTATACTTATAGCATTTAATTTAAAAAGGTATATCAAAAGGTAGAAACCAGAATAGCTTCTATCTCACATATGCACATAGGCATGTGACTCCAGTGGTCTTGCCATCTTAATTACTGACATCTCATAGTCATCCTTTCCATGAGAAAGTGCTTTTAGCTCAAACCTTTATTTCAGGCCAGAATCTTTACAATTCTCATTATTCCCACTACTACTTTGTTCCAGGTTTCTACCACTTCTACATACTGAAATCTCAGCTTCCCGCTTGGTCTTCCAAACTCCAAAGCAACACAGGACACTTGCACTCCAACATTCTCTTCTACTTTGTTTTACAAATGCCTGATGGCCTCACTTTAGCCCAGACTGACCTGGACTTCACTACAGAGTCCCAGGCTGGCCTTGAATTCACTGTGTTCCTCATGCCTCAACCTCCCAGTGCTAGAATTAAAGCTGTGTGATACCATGCCTGGCACTATTTTTGTTTCTATAAGCCACCCAGTTTGTGATAATTTTTCATGCATGGAAACCCTGGAAAATAAATATATACATGCTATGTCCTTTTCATCAACTTATGGAATATTGACAATAGTTGATCTTAGAATATTTAAATAGAAGAATTTAAATAGATATATTGAAGATGTTTTTTTCTTTACACAGAGTAATATACACTATGCTTAACTAACAGTTGCAGTCTAGAGTTTGGATTGTTTATTAAATTCATGAAGCAGCAAGACATTACTCAAATGCTAAGGGTTTACATAATCTTTAAGAAAAGATAGACATCCCACATGCACAAGGTGGCAGAACAGACAGTCATGACTTCCAGCTGCTAAATTTTTAATCTCTCCACATCAGTACATGTGTGATGAAAAAAGGTACATTCTGCCAGGCATGGTGGCACACACCTTTAATCCCAGCACTTGGGAGGCGGAAGTAGGTGGATCGCTGTGAGTTCGAGGCCACCCTGAGACTACATAGTGACTTCCAGGTCAGCCTGGACTAGTGTGAGATCCTACCTCAAAAAAACAAAACAAAACAAAACAAAAAAAAAAAATGTACATTCTAGTAGGTTTGGACTACCTCAACTCAGGGAAGTCATCTACTCTAAGGTCTCAGAAGTTTGTTTATTTTTCCCCTGTTAATGTAGCTTCTTCATCCTCCCAGAGGTATGGAACTAAAGCTTATCTCAGGTATAATTATTGAATAAACAGTCTAGACACCAAGTACAACATTCATTATCTATTGACCTCTGCAGGACTCCTCACATCTTGCCTCTAGTCTACATTTGCATATGTTTCTCTTTCAAGGAGAAAGATTAAATCAAGGAACAAGTTTCCAGATGTGCATGAGACTAGACAAAAGACCCTAGATTGAGTAATAATCTTTTCCCTACACAGAGCATGTGAATCATGTAGATTATTTGGATTTTAAAGAAAAAATGTTTCTTTCAATTGCATAACAATTGTACATTGTAAATCATTTACATATGACAACATTTCCCTTCAATAACTGACTGAGGGAAACTTGTAATCTCCACTGATTAGAGTTTGTAAAGTGGAAAATGTCAGTAGGTTATGCATGCTATTTCTACTAAATCTTCCAACACCTATGTTTCAGGAATATGCTTTTGTTGCTGTTCATTTAAGTCAGATTAGAGCTGGTTAGATGCATTTCCAAACAGTGAGATGCAAACATTATAAAAACAACAAACTCTGATTACAGGAAGTCTAGATGTCAGTTCATATATCTATGGTGGTTTTGACATAAAATGCCCCCATAGGTTTATGTGTTTGAATAATTAATCTCCAGGTAGTTCTGTTGTGTTGAGAATGTTATGGTACCTTTCGGAGATGGGGCCTTGCTGGAGGAAGTAGGTCACTGTACCTAGACCTTGAGATTTATAGTCTAGCCTCTCTTGCTGTTCCCTGCTTCCTGCATGCTGGTATGATGATGTGCCAGCCTCCTGCCTTGCCATGCTTGTCTGATGTAATTGACACTACTTTTTGAAACTTTAAGCTGAAATAAAACTCTTTCCTTCCCTAAGCTGCTTCTGGCTAGGTACTAACTGCCTGGGGACTAGCTTTCTTCTGAATTCCAGCCATGTCTCTCCATACTCTATGTCATTTACATATGGTGTCCTCAGCAATAAGGTCTTACCTTATGACTCAGATGGGTAATCAAGTGCTTTGACAGGTTGGGGGGGGCCTTGTAAGTCTCTATAAACAATAGCTCAATGTGGGTAGCAACCAATCTCTGGTACTGGGAGTTACAGACCAGAGGCAGAAAAGAGAATTTTTTTAAAGCTTAGGCTTCATCCCATTCTCACCAGATCCCTACATTTCAGATGTTCTCCCCCTTACTACTATTGAGGGTTTATCTTTTAGGCTATCTCCAAGGACACAGGTTCCTATAGAATCAACTCATTTTTTATTTAATTTATGTTTGTTCCCTCACCTTCCCTTACACCCAAACCCTTCCATCCCTGTTGTCTGGGTCTTGAGCTACCTGTTAGATATGACAGCAATTCAAGCAGGTCCAGGTTAGGAACCACAGATAAGTGACACTGTGCTGTGTTTATCTTTCTGTGGTTGTATGAGTTCACTGAGTATGATGTGTTCTAAGTCTGCCCATTTTTCTACAAATTTCATTGTATTATTTTTTCTCATTACTGATCAGAATTACATTGTGTAAATGTACCACAACATCAATATCCATTCATCCAATGATGGGCATCTGGGTTGAGTCCAGTTATTAGCTATTATGAATTGAGTAGCTATAAACATGGTTGATCAAATATCTCTGTATTGATGCATGAAACATTTAAGATAATTGCCAAGTAAGGGCATAACTGCATCTGTTGGTAGGTATATGTTCATCCTTTTCAGGAATCTCCAAATTGATATCCTTAGTGGTTGTACAAGTTTACATTTCCCCCAAGAGTGGATAAAGGTTTCTCTTTCCCCATATCCTCACCAACATTTGTCATTGTTAGTTTTTTTTTTTAATGATTTTCACCCTTACTAGAGTAAGGCAGAATCTTATAGTTGTTTTAATTGCATTTACTTAATGATTAGGGATGTTGAACATATTCTTAAGTGTGTGTTAGCAGTTTGTAATTCTTTCTCTGAGAACTCCCTGCTCAGTTCTCTGTCCCATTTTTAGAATGGGTTGTTTGATTTTATGTTGTTTAGTTTTTTGAGTTCTTTGTAGATTCTAGGTATTAAGCTCCTCTCAGAGGTATAGTGGGCAAAGATTTTCTCCCATTCTGTGGGTAGTCTATTGGCTCTGCTTATGGTATGTTTGTCTGTCAAAAGCTTTTTAGATTTTTGAGATCCCACTGAGTGAATGAGTGAGTGAGTGATTAATTTCCTGGGCTGCTGGGGTTTATTCAGGAAGTCTTTCCCCACTCCTATATCGTGGAGCCATGCCTCCTATTTTTTCTCCCAGTCCTTGAAGAGTTTTAGGTCTTATATTGAGATCTTTAATCCATTTGGACTAGATTTTTGTGTATGGAGACATGGGTGGGTGTAGTTTTATTTTTCTACATATGGTCATCCAGTCTGTCCAATACCATTTGTTGAAGATACTGTCTTTTCTCCAATCTATATCATTGGCATCTTTGTCAAAGATGAAGTAGCTGTAATTACTTGACCTAAATTGTGGGTCTTCATTTCCATTTCACTGGTCTTTGTTTCTGCTCTTATGCCAGTACCATGCTATTTTTGTTATTGTGGCTTTGTAATATAGCATTAGATCAGCTATGATGATACCTCCAGAGGTGTTTGTTTTGGTTTTTTGCTGAAGATATGTTCGGATATCTGAGGACTGCTGCCATCCCACATGAATTTTGAGATCACTTTTTCAAATGATCTCTGTGAAGAAGGATGCTTGTATTTTACTGGTATAACATTAAATCTGTGTATTCCTTTTGATAGAATTGCTATTTTAACAATATTAATTCTACCTATCCAGGAGCATGGGAGGTATTTCCATCTTCTCAAGTCCTCCTTGATTTCTCTCTTGAGATTTTTAATATTTTCATTATATAGCTCTTTCACATCCTTTGTTAGTGTTATCCCAAGGTATTTAATTTTTCTGTTGGTATTGAAAATGGGACAGCCTTACTGATTTATTTTTCTGTACATTTGTCCTTTCTATATAGAAAGGCTACTGATTTTTGTGCATTGATCTTGTGTCCCACCACTTTATTGAGAGAATTAACCACACTTAGAAGTTTTGAGATGGAGACTTTCATGTCATTAATGTAGAGGGTCATGTCATCTGCAAATAGGACTAACTTGACTTCCTCTATTCCAATTTGAATCCCTTTTATTTCTTTCTCCTTTCTTATTGCTTGGGTTAGTACTTCTAGTACTATGTTGAAAAGCAATAGTGAGAGTGGCCAGCCTTGTCTTGTTCTCGATCTCAGTGGTAACTGCTTGAGTCTTTCTCCCTTAAGTATTATTTGGGCTTTGAGTGCTTTATATATAGCCTTTATTGTGTTGAGATATAAACTCCCCATGCCTATTCTTTCCAGCATTTTGATCATGCAGTGGTATTGTATTTTGTCAAAGGCTTTCTCTGCATCAATTGAGATGATCTTGCCATTCCTATGATTAAGTTTATTTATTTGGTGTATTACACTGACCAATTTCCTTATGTTGAACCATCCCTGCATTCCAGAGATAAAGCCTACTTGATCAAGGTAGATAATACTTTTGATGTGTTGTTGATTTCAGTTTGCAAGGATTTTGTTCAGGATCTTTGCATCTAAATTCATCACGGATGTAGACCTATAGTTTTATTTTTGGTTGCATCTCTGTTTAGTTTTGGTATAAGGGTGATGCTAGAGCAAAGTTGTTGGGGAGGATTCCCTGGTCTCCAATTACATGAAACAGGTTGAGAAAAGATGGTTTCAGTACTTCAATGAAGGTTTGATAGAATTCGGTTGAGAAGCTATCCAGACCTGGACTTTTCTTTTGAGGGAGGTTTTTGATTAATGTTTCAATTTCCATGGATGAGACAGGTGTTTTTAGGAGATTAATCTGATCTCAGTTTAGTTTTGGTAGGTGGTATGTGTCAAGGAATTCACCCATCTCTTCTAGATTATGTCTAGGAATTCATCCATCTCTTCCAGATTATCCAATTTTGTGGAGTAGAGGTTTTGGAAGTATGCCCTGATGATTCTTCTGATTGTATTGATGTCTGCTTTGACCTCTCCATTTTCCATTTCTGATTTTGTTAATTTGAGACTTATATTTTTTCTTTTTTGCTTGATCCTATTGGCCATGGGTTTATCTGCCTTGTTTAGTTTTTCAAAGAACCAGCTCTTCATTTCATTGACTTTTAAAATTATTTTCTTAAAGCCAGGTGTGGGGGCACATGCCTTAAATCTCAGCACTTGGGAGGCAGAGGTAGGAGGATTGCATGAGTTCAAGGCCACCCTGAGACTACATAGTTAATTCGAGGTCAGCTTGGACCAGAGTGAGACCCTAGCTCAAAAAAAACAATATATATATATATTGTTCATATAAATTTATTTATATTTATGTATATATTTATATATTTATAAATATTCACATATATATTTATATATAATGTATATATTGTATATATAATTGGAAAGTAATAATATATACATTATATATATATATATATATATATATATATATATATATATATATATATAATTACTTTCCAATTCATTAATTTCTGCTCTGATCTTGATTATTTCTTTCTGTCTGGAACTCTAAGGGTTGTATTATTCTTGCTTTTACAGTGCCTTTGAATGGACAGTTAAGTTTTTAATTTGGTATCTCTCTGTCTCTTTTTTCTGAAGGCATTCAGCACGATGAATTTTCCCCTTAGGATTGCCTTCATTGTGTGCCATGAATTTTGGTACGTTGTGTTTTCATTAACATTCAATTCTATAAATTTTACAGTTTTTTTAATGCTTTCCACAACCCATTTATTGTTTAAGTGTGTAAGTGTGCTGTTTAATTTCCAGTAGCTGGTGGTGATCTTGATGTGTCTCCTGTGAATTTCTAGCTTTAAAGCATTGTGATCTGATATGATGCAGGAAGTTACTTCAATTTTCCTGAATTTATGGAGGCACAATTCATGGCCTAGTACGTTGTCTATTTTGGACTAGGTTCTCTGGGCTGCTGAGAACAATGTGATTTCTGGAGAGTTGGGATGAAAATTTGTATAGATGTCTGTTAGGTTTAGTTGATCTATGGTTTTGTTGAGCTCTATTATTTCCCTGTTTATTTTCTGCTTGAATGATCTGCCTATTGATGACAGTGGAGTATTATAGTCTCAACTATGATGTTGTTGCTGTTTATTTCTGTTTTGTTGTCAAGTAGGTTTTGTTTTATAAACTGTGGTGCACCCTTGTTTGGCACATATACATTCATGATTGTGATGTTCTCATATTAGATCATGCTCTTGATGAGTAAGACGTGGCCTTCGTTGTTCTCTTTGATTACTTTTGGTTTTAAGTCTATTTCATCAGATATCAATATAGCAACAGCTGCTTATTTTTTATTTCCATTTGCTTGTCATATCATTTTCAATCCTTTCACCTTGAGGAGGTATTTATCTTTAGTTGGTGAGGTGGGTTTCTTGAATACAGCAAATAGAAGGGTCCATTTTTTTTGATCTACCCTGATAACTTGTGTCTTTTGATGGGTAAGTAAAGACTATTAATATTTAAGTTTATTACTATGAGGTTTGAATTAAACACTGCCATTGAGAAGGTGTTTATCTTTAGTGGGTGAGGTGGGTTTCTTGAATACAGCAAATAGAAGGGTCCATTTTTTTGATCTACCCTGATAACTTGTGTCTTTTGATGGGTAAGTTAAGACTACTAACATTAAAGTTTATTACTATGAGGTTTGAATTAAACACTGCCATGATGAGGTATTTTATATGTTTTGGTGATTTCTTGTGTTTTGTACTTTTTTGAGCCTGGTCAATTTTTTTAAAATGTTTTAAAATATATTTTATTTTTTTATTTGAGAGAGAGAGAAAGAGGCAGAGAGAGAGAAAGAGAGAGAGAGAGAGAATGGGTGCACCAGGGCCTACAGCCACTGCAAATGACCTCCAGGTGCATGTGCCACCTTGTGCATCTGGCTTACATGGGACCTGGAGAGTCGAACTGGGATCCTTCAGCTTTACAGGCAAGCACCTTAACCACTAAGCAATCTCTCCATCCCAAGCCTGGCCTATTTTTGATTATTGTGATCTTCTTGTTGGCTCTTGAGATTTTTTTTTTTTTTTACTCTTCTGTGTGGAGTATTCACTGAAGTATTCTCTGTAGGTGTGGCTTTGTGTTCATATCATCATAGAGTTGACTTTTTTTCATAGTAAGTTTTCCTTTCACAATCTATTATGAGGGATACTTTTGACCGTGTAGATTAGTTTAGGTTGGAAGCCATGGTTTTTTAGACTTTTAGTGTTCCATTCCAGGACCTTCTGGCTTTCAGAGTTTCCATTGAGAGATCTGAGGCAATTCTGATCAGATTGCTTTTGTATGTAATGAGTTGTTTCTCTCTTGCTGCTTTTATCTCTATCTTTGTTTCTGTGTTAAGAGTTTTAACTATAATGTGCCTTGTGGAGTTTCTTCTTTGGTCACAGCTGTTTGGTGTTCTGTGTGCTTCTTGTATCTGGATGGGCCTCTCCTTTGAGAGAATTGGAATTTTTTAAAAATAATTTTGTTGAATGTGTTCTCCATGCATCTGGCCTGAGTTTCCTGTCCTGGTATACCTGTGATCCAGATGTACTATTTCAGTTTGAGTTCTGATTTTTTGATACTTTCTGAAATTCATTCTTACATTTGACCAAGTCTTTATTAAGCTTAATCAGTTGGTTACTGACATCTTCCACTTCTTGACTCGTCTTCAATTCATTCATATCACTTTTGAGAGTTCTAACGTTTTTGTTGATCAAGCTAAGCCTTACTGTCAAAAGCTAAATGCTCTAGGAGATCATTCTGTTCAATTTCTTTAAAATGATCGTTGATTTTTTTTGATGGTTTTCTTCCAGTACAGCAATTCTTTTGATCAGCTTCTCATTGGTTGTTGTGTTTTTATTTGGGAATTGCATTTCTGTTGATTTCTCTATGATATTTTTGGAGGCTTCCATTGTGGGACTACACATCCTTGGTGGAGATTTCTCAGTTTTCTGACTTTCATTGGCTTTTTTTGCATTGTGGCCTACCATTTTGGGGAGATTCTTTATTCTATTGAGGACGAAGCAAGTTTTTGTCCTTGTATGATCTTCATAAGGCGTTCTGTTTCAAATGTGAACCAGATTGGTGTACTGGTGTATGATGAGGTTATAATCACAGATGCACAGATTGTGTAAATTACAGGTACATCAAAGGTACCTGGTGAACTGGGTACTCTGGCCTATTCACTCCACTTGCCTGTACTCTTTAGTGCATTGGGATTGTGGGTTGAGGAACCAGGAGCCATGAAACTGGAGATCCAGTGGCAAGAAGCCAGCTCCTACACTGACCTATGTACTCCCTGACTCAGGGGAATAGGGATGTGAGTACCCAGGGGCCAACCAGGATACCAGAGTAAAATGCTTGCTTTCACAGCCCCAAGACAAGGACTAGGCCTCCTCAAGCCAGGTGTAGGGGGAGCTACCAGGACCAGGGAACTGGGAGGAGACAGGGAACAGCAATGTAGCTTATTTACTCCATGCCACACACACCCTCTCCTGTGCAGGGCATTGGGGAATTGGGGTCCCAGAGGCACTTCAGTCAGGAAGACAGAGCACTGGGCCTGCTTCTGCAGCAAGCTTTCAGGCCCCAAGTTAGCCACAGGAGGCCTACTGGGACCATGGAACTGGGCTACTTTTTGTTTTCTGTAAAAAATATATATGTGTTTGTATTTTTCCTTCTTGAGTTTTCAGAAAAAAAAAAAAACGTTTCAGCAGCACATATTTTCATTGAAATGCATCATTAGTAGTTTCAAACTTTCAAAAGATATTTTCAGTCAGGTACCATTATTGCATTGAATATTACACTTTAATATAGAACTCATCACTTCTGTGTAAACAGGTATTTATTTAAGAAAGAGTAAGTTCTAGGATGTTTGCAAGAAGGATGGGTGTGGTGGTTTGATTCAGGTGTCCCCCATAAACTTAGGTGTTCTGAATGCTAGGTTCCCAGCTGATGGATATTTGGGAATTAATGCTTCCTGGAGGGAGTGTATTGTTGGGGGCAGGCTTATGGGTGTTATAGCCAGTTTCCCCATGCCAGTGTTTGGCATACCCTCCTGATGCTATTGTCCACCTTATGTTGGCCAGGGGGTGATGTCCATCCTCTGCTCATGTCATTGTTTTTCCCTGGCATCGTGGAGCTTCCCCTTGAGCCTGTAAGCCAAAAATAAATCTCTTTTTCCCAGAAGCTGCTCTTGGTTGGGTGATTTCTACCAGCAATGTGAACCGGACTGCAACAGTAAAGTGGTACTGAGGAGTGGGATTGCTGATAGACACCTGACTATGTGGCTTTGGCCTTTTTGGAGCTGATTTTCAAGAGGAATGTGGGAGGATTTGAAACCTTGGCCTAAGAGATGCCTTGCAGTGCTGTAAGTACAGCTTGATGTACTATTCTCGTCTGAGCTCCAAGACCTGAATGCAGTAAGAACTATGGGCTGTGAGGTTTGGCTTATGAGGGTGAGAAAGAGCTGTGCCTGGACTGGGCTGTCAGTTTGTGTGAAAAGCTTGCTCTTATGCCCATGTCCTGAGAAGTTGTGCAGGGGTGCTTTGCGTAGAAATGAACTGGTGTGAGCAGAGGGATATGGCACAGAAAGAAAAATCTTTGGGTGAACTGTTGCCCGTTCAGCTGCAACTGAGAGATTACAACCTTTGAGACTGGGCTAGCTGACCTGCACTGGGGCAACAGGAAGAATGTCGATTCTTTTGAAGGGGCCTGAGTGCTCAAGGAGTGTCCTGTTCTTCAAAGTCTGCTTTATTTCCCCCCTGGATTAACCAATTGGCACCCTACCTGGTATCGTGTAGTATAAGAAATGCAGGAAAGAGGGTCATTGAGTTTGCAACACGGTCTTGTGTTTTGGAAATGGCCATGGGCAGTGTGAAGCAGGTTTGCTGGATGCCTGCATAGAGACCCCATGGGGCCATGAGGATGAACCGTGGATTGCAGTGGAGATCCAGAGGAGATGTCAGGACCATGAGGTGGCTGCCAAGGAGAGCTGCCGGCCCTGATGACGTTTTCCAGGACTGTGAGTAGCCTAGCTGGAGGGGCAGAATTGGAATGCCAGAGACTTGTTGCTGGTTAGAATTGTCGGACTTGGAGATTTGTCACTGGCAAGAGTTGTTGGACTTGAAGCTACAGAGTTTAATGTTTGCCCTGGTTGTTTTAAATCTTGTATTGGCTGAATGTTTCTTTTCTATGCCCAATGCCATCTTTTGCAGTGTGAATATTTATTCTGTGCCATTCTGTTTTTTTTTTTTTTGAGGTTATTTTTTGGTATTATGGCTCAGTTAAAACATCTTGGACTATGGGGATGAATGAACATCATTGGAATTGATAAAAACTATGGGGACTTTTAAAGCTAGATGAATGCATTGCATTTTACATCATGTATGATTATCAGTTTATGGGAGCCAGGGGCGGAATGTGGTGGTTTGATTCAGGTGTCCCCCATAAACTTAGGTGTTCTGAATGCTAGGTTCCCAGCTGATGGATATTTGGGAATTAATGCTTCCTGGAGGGAGTGTATTGTTGGGGGCGGGCTTATGGGTGTTATAGCCAGTTTCCCCATGCCAGTGTTTGGCACACCCTCCTGTTGCTATTGTCCACCTTATGTTGGCCAGGGGGTGATGTCCACCCTCTGCTCATGTCATTGTTTTCCCCTGGCCATCGTGGAGCTTCCCCTCGAGCCTGTAAGCCAAAATAAATCTCTTTTTCCCAGAAGCTGCTCTTGGTTGGGTGACTTCTACCAGCAATGTGAACCAGACTGCAACAATGGGAAAAGAATTATTACTCTTAAGTTTAGAATCTGATAGAGAGCAATCTCTAGAATCTGATACAGAGAGAGAGAGAGAGAGAGAAAGAGAGAGTATGTGTCTGTTTGCATGGGTGTGCCAGAGACACTTGCCACTGCAAATGAACTCCAGACACATGTACCACATTGTGCATCTGGGTTTACATGGGTAATAGGGAATCAAACCTGAGCGGGTAAGCTTTGAAACCTTGCGCCTTTAACCATTGAGACATCTCCACAGCCTCCAGGGGTGGGAAGAACTTTAATATGAGGAGTCCTTAAAATGTGCAGATAGCAGGCAAGAGAGGTGATGCATATCTACAATCCCATCTCTCAAGAGGCTGGGACACATGTATAACAGTGTTGAGGTCACCCTGGGCTACATAATGAGACCCTTCCTAAAAAGGATATTGCTAATTGATGAAGTATCATCATAATTAGTTACTTTTCTCTATTTTCTGAAGGTGAGGCTTGTAAT
The DNA here is from genome assembly GCA_036346955.1 of Dipus sagitta. NCBI lineage: Eukaryota > Metazoa > Chordata > Mammalia > Rodentia > Dipodidae > Dipus > Dipus sagitta. The sequence continues at coordinate 76,472,192 of CM070780.1, forward strand.
TCCAAAACATCTTCTAATCTAACATTTCAAAACTTAATATATAATACTATGAAAGTTAGGTAAAAATAAAATTCCATCACCAAAAAGAGATCCTGGCATAGGATGTCATTATTCCTCCACCCATTTGAGATGCAGCTCAGTAAAGACATTTATTTTTCTCATTGGGTTAAAATTTAATTTTAAATGAAATTCTCCACATATTACTAGTCAGACTCCTAGAGAAATTATGTTTTGCAGGACACAGTTTGTTCTACTCTATTAAATACTAAGGAGATTCTTTGACTTAAAAAAATAAGGTGAAAGCATATTTATTTGTAAATTTGATAAGTTGAAGTCTTAATTACAATCTATTTTTATACAAGTAGTTTTCCTGAGTGATGACCATCAGGGTTACACATGAACTTTCCCCCCCTAAGTTAGAAAAGGTATCAGCTACTTCACAATATCACAGGGTAGGGGAATCAATATGAAACATACTTACTACTTTGTTAATTAAGCAACTACTGATAATCACTTTTCTATATAAAATTCTTCACCAGTCGCTAGACACACAGGAAGAACAAAATGAAAGTTTGCTCACTTTTGAAGTATAGAGATTCATTGATTTGCCACATAGATACCTGCACAACTTACACATGAATACATTTATCCTGAGGAAAATTGCTTTAATGGTCTCCTTTAGTTAGGTCAGCATTAAAGACAAATTAGCTTTATGTGATCTTTCCTGTTCTTGAAAGAATAATTTGAGTAGTGTCCCTGAGATGATTTAATACCAAATTCACAGGCCTCATTGTTCTGGGAGAAGAATGTAGCAAGATCTGTTATTGTTGGAGTAGCCTTGGAACACCTTCATCAGTGGAACTGCACAAAGCTGGGCCATGGAGCTGTCATTTGGATCTGGTATTGCTCACATATGCCCTAGGAAAAGCTGGACTTCTCATAATACAGGAAGCTATGACCCAGAGCTGTAAGGACCATTAGCCATGAGAATAAACTTGTATGCTCAGGTCTAGAGTATGACTTCTCATGGCTCATCCTTACACTGGGTATTCACAGAACAGCTGTGTGTGGGATGTTCCCCTGATACATGCTGTGGTAAAGGGTTATCTACTTCTACTGGGCTCACAAAAACACCCTCAAAAATAACTTCTTCAGTTTAACAGTGACTTCCCACCTCACCAGTTTGTGAATTCTTCCAGAAACAATCTGATATCACAACTTTATGAACTATGCTACTTGTAATCTATTATTTATTTATCCATTTATTTATTTTATTTGAGACAGAAATACAGAGAGAGAGAGAGAGAGACAGACAAAGAGAGAGTGAGTGTAGGTGTGCCAGGGCTTCCTGTCACTGCAAATGACTCCAGATTTATACACCACTTTGGGCATCTGGCTTTCGATGAGTACCAAGGAATCTAACTCAGGTCATTAGGCTTTGCTGGCAAGCACCTTAACCTCTGAGCCATTTCTCCAGCCCCCTGTTTATAATCTTTAACCTCAACTCTGACATTTTCTTAAATCAGTCCCAATGCATAATCACAGTGGGTCTCAAGTCTCTATCACCTCAACCTTGGAGGCATTATAAAAATAGTCTAAAAGTGCAATTATAGTTTAAAAGTGCATTTGTACCTTAGCCTGGATGGAAGGTGAATTATTCAGGTTCTTTAGAGAGACAGAGCAGATAGAATGCACAGATATTAAAAAGTGGTTTACTAGATTGGTTTACATGATGTGGACTGGGTAGTCCACTAAAGGCTGTCCACACACCGGAGAGGCTGAGAACTTGGTAGCTGCTCAATCCATGTGGCTGGATGCCTCAGTTGTACCAATTTGGCACTGAAGGCTTGGAGAAAGCCCAGAAAGCCCATAATGGAAGGCTGAAGAAGCTGGATTCTGTCTCATGTCAGTAAAGCATGGTAGTGGGAGTTGTACCAACTAGATAGACCAGCAGGGAGCAAAAACAAGGAGGCAAAAGCACACTGCCTTTCCCTCAGACCTCTTTATATCTGATTTGGCCCTGGAAAGTACAGCCCACTTGGAGGGAGGGCCCTCCCTCCTCAGTGAATCCTTCTAGGAAATACCATCACAGGTTCTCCAGAGGAATATGTCTTGGTTGATTTCCCATTCCATCAAGATAGCAACCAAGATTAATCAACATAGAAAGTAGAGTATTTTTTTTAATTCCCCAATTCAAAATAAAATATGCATAAATGTTCTGAGTATAAAATAAGTACATCTGTGTTGAAATGAACTCCTTGTAAGTGACTATTATTTGGTCTCCCAAGCACATACCAGCTATTTTTTATATTCCTAGATGCAGTTGGAATTTTATAATATTTGTAAGTAGTAGATTAATTAATTAATTAATTAATTTTGGCTTTTTGAGGTAGGGTTTCTCTCTGGTCCAGGATGATGTGGAATTAACTATGTAGTCTCAGGGTGGCCTTGAACTCATGGCAATCCTCCTACCTCTGACTCCAATGTGCTGAGATTAAAGGTGTGCACCACCATGCCTGGCTGTAGTAGACATTTTTAAATAAAGTGATTAAATTGTGCTGAAATTGTTTTCCTAAGGCCCACAGATTGCAACATTCTTTTGGTAAGCCTGATGTGCTAAACGAAAAATAGTATTTTGGCAGTGAGAGGAGACAGGATGTGGTACAAATAGTGAATTACTCCAAGGCTGACCAAGATAGATATCATGCATTGGTACATGAATATAGGCAGAGAGGAGACCTTAGGTGAATGTCAAGCTGATACCCTGGGGGACTCAGAGGCTCTACCCTAGTCCACAGAAACATCTTGTGTGAGGTAAGAGGAGGAAAGCATGCTATTATAACTCCCAGGAAACATTCAGATACTGGTGTCTCATTCTCATGACAAAGGTGGCAACCAGAATAGAGATTAGCACAGCATGGATCCATCCTCCAGACAAAGACGGAGGAAGAATGGAAAATAATGCAAAGTTAGCACCCTCTCTTTCAAATATATTGTAACTCAGGGTTTTCCTCGCTTTCTGAAAGGATGTAAGACATTTATTCCTGACAAAGTGTAACTGTGATCTAATAATTGTTACAGCTCCAGGCTTTAGAGAATTTTCAGGCTTGTATTACAAATGAGAAGGTGTATTATTCACAAGTGTTTTCACTTCTCCAGGAAAAAAAAAATTTGTAAAGGAAATATAAATGGTAATACTATTGATGTGAGTACAGGGAAACTTTAATTGTCCATAAACATGCAGAAGACACTAGGTCCATGGACCAACTTTGGGTACTTGTCCACAGTATCAAAAAATTGAAAACATGGATTCAGAGAATGGTAACTTAGGAATGATCAGATTTAGTTTAGGGAGTGCTAGGATCCAACAAGAAGGCCCAAGCCAAAACAGTTCTCTCCCTTTACCACCTGATGGAAACAAGGAAGGGAATGGAGAAATTTCCCTCACATAGGAAAAGGTCTGGACACCCACACAAGTAAAGCAAAGCAGGAAACATCCACAACAAGGCAGACCTAGAGAGAATATCCCCTACACATAGAGAAAGAGCCAAGAGCTTAACAGCAGGAGGAAAGAGAGCAAGAGGCTCACAGGCAAAGTTTGGGCCCATTTACATGGGTCAAACAGCAAATTAGGATGAACCTCATCATCAGACTCAGGTGTGTAAGGGAGGGAGTTGATTGGCTGGTGGGTTCAAGAGGTTGACCCAGGAAGGGCCAGCCCACAGGTGTGTTAAACTCAGAAAGAAGCAGAAGGGTTGTTGTGTCTTGGGTTAGGCCAATGTCTCAATTACTTTGGCTCATTTGGTGTCATCTGTTAGGAACCAAAGTGACACAGTTGCAGTTCTTATGGTGCAGGTGATCCTTCTGTTTGACCTAGGTGTTAGGTCAAGATGGGCTTCCCAAAATCAAGTCAATGAGGACAGCAGGAGGGCAACAGAGACATAAGGAAGTGGGTCATCCACATTCCTCAAGGAACCACCCAGCCATTGTCCCTTCCTTGCCTAACAATGCCCCAGGTCTAGGATCCATGCCCCCTTATCTTGGCCCCTTATTTCTCAGGTCACCTGATTATGGTTCTGGTGTCACACACTGGCTGTCTTAGATCTCACCTTCTTTTTTTTTTTTTTTGCTTCCCCAATCCTCAACTTCCCCCAACTGAAGAGCTCTATATAGCCCACTATCTGTAATCCCAAATTGACTATGCTCTGCTCTTGAGAGTCAGTCCTGGAAGTGTGTGCTTTTCCCGAATAAAAGCTTCAATCTTTGCCTCAGAGTGGTCTCCGTGGTCTTGGTCACTCCAGAACCTTACACTAGGAGATTGCATTGAATCTGAATATTGCTTATCCCTCTAGGTCTAAGTCTTTTCCTCTCTGAAGTGAAATTAAACAAGGTATTAAATTTCCTTTCTTGTTTATGATCTAATGACATTTCATTTAAAGATGACTTTCTGTTCTATTAGCTGTATGGAACATATTTTCTGTTCTAATATTTTGTATTTTTCAATAAAGCATTACCATTATTTTTCAATAAGAGATTCTTTCTTGCCACGTGTGGTGGTGCATGCCTTTCATATCAGCACTCGGGAGGCAGAGGTAGGAGAATCATCATGAGTTTGAGGCCACCCTGAGAGTACATAGTGAATTCCAGGTCAGCCTGAGCTACAGTGAGACCCTGCCTCAACAAAACAAACAAACAAAAAAGGATTCTCTCTTATGATTATTTTCTATTTAGTGACATATGTTACAAATGTATTAATGTGTAATGATGAACTCAGAGTAATTAGCCTTACCATTTCCTTGAGTAATTATCACTAATTCATGTTTCAAGTGATACTTTATTTTTCAGTGTTTTATGTTCAATTTTGTGCTAGTGATTCCATTATTGATACTCAAATTTAATATTCAGGCAAGTGTAGTAAGCTAGACTTCATCTGTTGAATAACCAAGTTGCCAAAGATATGTATGCCTGCATGAATCTAGCACAGATCCAACACACTCATTGTTCATAAGGAAGCAAACTGCTGCAAAAATCTTAGAATGTTTTCAGCAACAATATGATATTTATACAAGTAAAACAGTAATTTTGCCCTTTCTAAAGCAATTAGTTTGGAAGGCTGACCACTTTCTTTCAATACTCCTGTTCCTAGTGATATTTTAGCTCATCTTCTAACCTGCTCACTTTTACATGAGTAGCCCCAGGGTTGTCAAACTTTTATCTGTGGTGGTTGGATTTCTTTGTTCCCAAAAGAAGATCAGTTTTCTTAAAGAGCTTTGGAAACACTCATATGTAGCAATAGAGTGATTTTCTGAAATTATTTTGAACAGTGACAGCATTACTAAATTGCTGGAATTTCAGTACCAGTACCAGAGCTGGAATGTACTAAGATGTCTATGAATCAGCTTTCTAAAGGAATCACTGTGGAGAGGAATATCATTCATTTGCGGGTATAATTTCTAGCTTTTTCATTTATAAATTCCTTGCTTTAGCATTTAAATTATTTATACAGATATCTTTTCTATCCAGAAAATAATATGAATATCTGTCATAAAATAATTGTCATAATGTATTGATAAATTTACTCCTTCCATATTTCACATATTTCAAGTATATATCAACACATTGTATAATTGTAGAATTATACGCTGTTACCTGTAAGGTGGGACAGATGATTTCAGATGACATTTTCCTTTCTATTCTGTCCAATTTGTGTGATATTTTATTTAATAGTATTTTTAAAAGAAATATATTATTTGATAAAATTATTACTCAACTGAATTCCATCAAAATGTCACCTTTTTATGTGCTTAAAAGGCTTCTTATCCTCTATTATTAAGTGATAAAAGATTATAATTTGACAAAAATGGATACTAAGAAGACTGATTTAAAAGTATGTTTCTATAAAATTTAACAAAATGCAAAGCAAATATAAAAATGAATCCTTTTAAAAAGTAAATTTTAATATTTACAACTCACTGTACATATTTCTTACATATACAAATAAATATATACATTCATGCATTCATGCATACATTCTCATAAATTATTTTGGTTGCTTCAAGTATCTCTATATATTTTAATACTGTTTTGCATATATATTCCAATATTTCTTTTTCTTACTCCATAGCTCTAGACATCATGTTTCAGATGTTTTATTTATTTAGTTAGTTAGTTTGTTTCATTTGTATTGTGGACCTTTGCTCATTCTCACTCTTGACCCTGTCTCTTGACCCTCCACAATGCCTGGCCAGAATGTTAGATATTTCATCATTTGACATAAAATATAAGGTTAAACTTCCCCTTTTATGTGTCTATGCAAATGCACAAAGCCCAGTATAGTTTCCATAAATGCTGGTAAGTAGAAATATTCTTTACAGTCAGCATGACCCCAGGAGGAATTTCTATGACCAAAGTAATGGAGCCCTAAGGCAGATTATCAGGGCCAGGCAGGAACAAAGAGGGACATTTCCATCGAATCCCACTGTGTGTTTGTGTCAAAAACTTGATGTCTTAACAGAGAAGACTGTGGGCACCTCTTCACTATTCAAAAGATACTTTTTGAGCTGGTTAGAACCCTTATGCACTATTATCTCCATCACAACCTCTTTCTACATTTATTCAGAGACTTGTTTTCTAGGAATACTACTGAGCCAAACACAGAAAGGTCTGGTCTGTGTTGAATTTCCCTTTGTAATAGTAATTTAACAGTGGAGACACTTGAAGGTAGAAAAACAAAATTTGTATGCAATGCCCTCTGAAGTTATTTTTCCAAGCAATAGAAGGACTACAGAACTTTTTCTCAAATAAGTGAGTTATTAGAAATCTGTTCAATCCACTGATAAGGCAAGGGAAGAAGGACACCCATCCTCAGCCCAGTAGCACCCAGGAGAGTGGCATTAGAGAATGTTCAAGAGCCATGTTTTTTTCCTTAATAATTATGTGATCTTAGGCAAGATATTTTATTTCTGTGGCTCAGTTTCCAACAGGATTTTGTAAACTTAATTGTGTAAAACCACTTAAAGCATTTAGAAAAGTCCCTACCACAGCTATGGGTTATTGTTATTAGATGGTTAATAACTTGATAGCCAGAAATTTGCATGGGTAAAGAATCAGGCCCCTTATTAATTATTAATTAAGTAGTAATTAATTAATAATGAAGTAATTAGTTAATAATAAAGTAAATGCAAACAGAGCTTGAAGAAGCACCATGGATAATGAGAATTTCTATACTGAATACAGCCAAACTAGCTTACAGAGCTGTTTACAAATAAGTGTGAAAATACACATTTACATTCTCATACACTTGCATGGACAACACTTATGTACACAACTTACCATGAAGCCTGTGAAAAGCATCTACATCATAAGTCACACCATATTCCCTCATTAACTAGTCACTGGCCAGGCGTGGTGGCACATGCCTTTAATCCCAGCACTCCACTTGGGAAGCAGAGGTAGGAGGATCACCATGAGTTTGTGGCCACCCTGAGAATTCAGAGTGAGTTCCAGGTCAGCCTGGATACAGTGAGACCCTACCTGCATTAAAAAAAAAAAAGAAGTCACTGGAGAGGGAAAGCTGCAGTAAATGGAGGTTGTTTGGGTCACTTGCTCTTGTACTTACAGTTAAATATAAAAGAGTAGGATGAAATGTGGAACAATTATTGTAAGACTTGAAAATAAAATATCTGAACATGTATCAGCATTGGAGACACAAAGAGCAAAATCAACATGACAGTGATTATGGGAATCTTGAGAAACTTATCCATAACACAGAGCAGAAAGGCAAAGACATAAAAAGACAAGAGAGATTAGAAAACAACACAGAAAGGACTGAAATTGTGTTCATGGCTAATTTGTATTTTTGAAGAAGGAAATACATCAACAGGAACAATGGCAAAAATCCACCTAAATTAACCAAAGATACAAAATGAAGGGCTGAAAAATCTTTTAAAAAAATCTTATTAAAGAGACAAGCTTACAGATTGCAGTAAGTACTAAGATACATTTAAAAAGTTTTATAAATATGTTGATTAGATTACCAGTTCAGATAAAAGAGCTGGACAATGACCAAAAATAGTACGAAAGAAGCTAAGGAAGGCACAACCATTCTTTTTTTTTAAATATTTTTTTTAAATTTATTTATTTGAGAGTGACAGACAGAGGGAGAAAGAGGCAGAGAGACAGAGACAGAGAGAGAATGGGCACGCCAGGGCCTCCTGCCACTGCAAACGAACTCCAGATGTGTGTGCCCCCTTGTGCATCTGGCTAATGTGGGTCCTAGGGAATTGAGCCTCGAACCGGGGTCCTTAGGCTTCACAGGCTAGCGCTTAACCGTGAAGTCATCTCTCCAGCCCAAGGAATAGCCATTCTGTAGGTAATGTCTCCTCAGTCAGTTAACATGATGCCTGAAACATGGCTGTGAAGTTCTGGAATTACTGCTGATATAGTGTTGAAGACTAGTCTCTTTAATGGGAGAAAAGGAAAGATTTATCTGTATATACTTTTTTGCACATTTCCTTTCTTAATGTTATTTTAATTTTAATAGTATCATACCTAAGCATTAAATAAGACAAAGTTTGATCATTAGCTGTTCTTTTGCAGACAGTTAAAATGATAAACAATTTATTTATTTATGTATAAGAGAGATTGAAGGAGAGAGAGAGAATGAGCATGCCAGGGTCTCCTGTCACTACAAACTCCAGGCACATGTACCACTTTGTGCATCTGCCTTTATGTGGGTACTGGGGAATTGAACCCAAGTCATCAGGCTTTGCAAACATGTGCCTTTAACCATGGAACCATTTCACCAGGCCCATATTTATTTATTTACTGTTGTGTATTTATTTGAGAAAGTGAGAGAGAATAATAGGCATGCCAGGGCCTCTTGCCACTGTAAACAAACTCCACACACATGTGCCACTTTGTGCATCTGGCTCTATGTGGGTACTAGGGAATTGAACCCATGATGAACACTTCTTATGTACACAATTTGTTTTGTCAGTTAGAACGGAATTTAGAAATAGACATTAGCCAGATAGAATACACTCTGACCATTCTAAATTTATACGCCAGGCATATAATGACCAGTGTATTTAAGTAAGATTAATTTCCTTGCCAAAGACAATAAGTTTATTATTTCGGCTTTCTTTTATTTTATATTTTAGGGTAAGTTAGTATGTTCTTATTTCCTCTCTTTAGTTTTTTTGAGGTAGGGTCTCATTTCAACCCAGGCCGATCTGGAATTCACTATGTAGTCCCAGGCTGTCTTCAAACTTAAAGTGATCCCCTTATCTCTGCCTCCTGAAGGCTTGGATTAAAGGCATGCACCACTATGCCCAGCATGTATAGCCTTATAAATGGTTAACAGACAGGCACAGTCAGAAGGGAGTGAAGCCCTGTGTCATTTGTAACCCCCACTTTGTCTTTGTATGTGTGCCTGTTGTGCAGCAGATTTCTTCCAATTAAAATATTCTCTCCTGAAGAGAGGAAGGAGGATTTGGGGATTCAGGAAATCAAGTCTGGGAAAACTGAAACTTAAAGGTCACTCAACCACTCCACAAGGTTATGTTAATTGGAAACTGAAATATTCCTTCCTAGGGAGAGCAGAAGGAAGTTTTAGAGACCCAGAATGTCAACTACAGTATTGCAACCCACCCTAAGGCTATATAAAGGAAAAATAACTGCTTGGAGATGAGACTCTCTAATTGAGCTGCCTGCAAGCAGTGCAGTGTTTGTCCCTTATGCTGGGGCCGGCTTTCTGGTAGTGTAGTTGCCTTTGAATCAAAGCAGCTATGGACCAGTTACCATCCAGGATAGGGGGAGACTTCTCTTGGTGTGGCTGTTTTTGAGTCATCTGTTTCTCCTGTAAGCAGCTCCCCATTCCTTATCTAAGTAACACCATTAAACTCATTGGTTCATCAAAACTGATCATGGTATAATTGTCCTTTGGTTTGTCACCTGTGCCCTATTAGAGGAGAAGACATGTGTTCACATATCCCCAGGGAAAAATGTTTCCCCTGACAGTGTCCTATTGTTACAGTCAGGTTCGCATTGCCGGCAGAAATCACCCAACTAAGAGCAGCTTTTCGGGAAAAATTATGGCATGAGCAGAGGGTAAACATCACCCCCCAGCCAATATAAGGTGGACAATAGCAATAGGAGATTTTGCCAATCACTGGCAAGGGGAAACTGGCTATAATACCCATAAGCCTGCCCGCAACAATACACTGCCTCCATGAGGCGTTAATTCCAAAATATCTATCATCTGGGAAACTAGCATTCAGAACACCTAAGTCTATGGGGGACACATGAATCGAACCACCACACCTATGCACATGTGTTTGGAGGCAGAGGAAAATATCGGGGTCCATCTCTTATTGCTCATCAGTGTACTTTTTTGCTTTTCATCATATTTTCTTGAGACAAGGTCATTCCCTCTACCTGGAGCCTGAGTGATCTCAGTGATTCTTTGGTCTTTGCTTCCTGAGGACTGGGGTTACAGACATGGGTGTCCTCACTGAGTTTTTAAGTGGGTTCTGGGGAGTTTAATGTGGCAGTCTTCAGCTTGAGAGGTCCTCAGTATTAAGCAGCTAACTGTCTTAATCACTTAGCCATCTACCAAGGTCATTCAGTACTACAAATACTCTTAACTTTGGTCAATTTCAACCCTCCATTTTGATGTGGAATATTCGGCTTGGAAGCAATGCACAAAGTGGACTATGAGCTAGTTCTAGTACACACTGTACAGAAAGGAAGAAATATAATCACAACAGGAAAACTTTTCACAGGGTTGCTGTTAGCATGTCAATTAAAATTGGAACTGTTTCTCTCCTAATGTTGTATAGCAATTGTCAAACTGATAACTTTGATTGTACATAACACTTTAGAGCCATCTCAAAATAGAATAACTTCTGAATTACACTTTCCCTTATGTCAGATCTTTTTGTTTCTGTGTTTTAATGTAGGCCAGAGAAATGTGCAGCGTATCCCCATTTTTATCATGCATATCAAAAGGCACTTTGTAGCCTGAGATTTTTGCTGGTGTCTTTCACTAACTAGTCAAGAGACTCACATTTTTCTAAACTACTCTGTCTTTTAGGCAAGTCTAGGACGGTTGGTTTAGGGCTTCAGAGAGTGCCTTTTGTCAAATCTCACAGTAACCTTGTCTGATGGAGAGACCACTCCATTCCATGTCATGTGTCTAAGTTACATGCTTTCTATACTATAGGCCTTAGCTGGCATGAGTGGCCTGACTGAATTGATAGGTTAAAGGGAGACAATTCCCAAGAACTCACCTTTACCTCTGTAGAAGTCTCAGTGTACTTTGGAGTATTCTGGCTTCTTTCCAATTTCTCTTGTAAAATTGGCAAGGGAAATGAACTCAAAACTGATTAGTCAGAACCTCCTAGATCCATTGCAATTAAAAACAAGTATATAATATAATAATCCATGAATCCCCAGCTTGAGCCATTAGTCAGTCTTCAGAAGGTACAATATAACTGACTATATTCTTGTTCCAAGCAACATTGTATTCCTTTGCATTTAGAGAAAGAAAATATACAAAGGACCATTATCTTATCTTATTGTTAAACTGCCCAGAATGCTAGACAAGCATTTAATAATAGAACAGACTGACTTAGGTTGGTGATCTACAAATTTGGTTTGGGTATAAGGCACCGGGGCTCTAAATTTTCAAACTATGGGATTTAATTGCCTGTTGGGCTCTTCAAAGATCATGGGTGATTAGAAAAGCCCTCTTCTGCTGACATATGGAGAAAGTGACACGCTGCACTACCAGCTCTTGATTAGAAAGGCACGAGCCTCTCCTCCTTCTCATTTTCATACACTCTTACCCTCCTCCAATGTACCATGCTTCAAAACAGTCACTCAGGGACTGGCTTCTAGATTTTTCTGTATTGAGTTTGACAGTTGAAGCTTAATGATAAGTAACCTGCCTGCAGCAGAAATAACTTCATCTTGTGCAATACGGCAAGCCTTTGCCCTGGTAGTGGAGGGAAAGAGAAGCAGTGTTGATTAAAGACTTTATGTAAATATAATGCAGCATACGTACCACAATGGCATACATACTTATGACACTTTAGCATGTGTGATTCACTCTGGCATCTGGGAATCCACAACAAATGCTGCTCAACAAATAAAAAGGAGGAGATAATGAATCATAACAATAATAACACTAACCTGAGTTTGTAGTTGTCAGTTTGCTATCCTGTAAAAGCAGACCCTGAAATGAGTTTTTTGGTGACAGTCATTTATTTGGGAAGTGATCTCAGAGAATGAGAAAAAGAAATGAAGAGGGCAATAATAGAAGTATGGTAGTATGTAGCAATACTTAGAAAGAAAAAAATATAAAGTGTGCTCATAAAGTAGTTTGCTATCATACCTCATTAATGAGGGTAGCTCTTTCGGACTTTAAAATTAAGATATTTTGGGTCTGCCCAGTAGTGCAGATGAACATGATAACAGTCCCAGAGAGGCACTAGTTCTTAGGAAAGTAAGGCATTGGTGTTTGCAATAAATGTGTCTGCAAGTAAACCCTGAGATAACTGAGGGGAAGTAAGGTTCTGACCATCTTTGCTACAAGCCAACTACTTGAATCATGATTAGAGCAGGTCAATAAGAATAAAAAATAAATAAATAAACCGCTGAAGTTAAAGATCAAACTCAAGAATGAAGTGTGCATAGGATATGAGAATAGCTACTGAATTGGTTGTATAGACTCCACTCTGCCTTTCCTGCCATGGCCTCACCCAAAACACATGAAGTGTCATTCACAAGGAGCATGAGTCCTACCTGCTTCTCCATCTTTAGGTTGAGATCACCTTTTCTTTTATCAAAATTAAAGTCACCTTCTTTGTTGAAATTATTTCAAAGGTAGTTTCTAATTTAAAAAGTGACATCTCCAGCTAAACACTATGGTATCAAAAGATTACTAATTAGAATATTATCTCACTCAAGGAACTTTATGACATATCAGTGGGCCAAAAGATATTTCATGCATCAACAGACTAGTTAATGATGTACTGTTAGATAAAATGGTGTGTTCATGGTAGAAGAATGTGGAGGGTGGGCATTCGATTTGCCTATGAGATGTTACTCTTAAAAATGTTAAGAAATATACCTATAGGTCTGGAGAGACGGCTTAGTGGTTAAGGCACTTGCCTGCAAAGCCTAAGGACTCATGTTCTACTTTTCAGGTCCCACATAAGCCATATGCACAAAGTGATACAAGTGCACAAGGTTGCACATATGCACAAAGGGGGCACGTGTGCCTGGAGTTTGATGGCAGTGGCTGGAGGCCCTGGCATGCCAATTCACTCTCTCTCACTCACTCACTCACTCACTCACTGTCTCTCTCTTTCTCTCTCACTTAAAAAAGGCTAGTTTGTTGGGCTTGACTTAAAAAAATATATATAGCTAAATATATTTATATATGAGCTAAGTGTGGTGCCACATACCTTTAATGCCAGCACTAGGGAGGCAAAGGTAGGAAGGTTACTATGAGTTTGAGAACAGCCTGAGACTACGTAGTGAATTCCAGGTCAGCCTGTGCTACAGTGAGACCCTACCTCAAAAAAAAACAAAAAAAGGAAAAGAAATATATCTACATGTGGATATTCACCATAGAAAGCATTATATTGAAATCTCTGAAAAGTCTAGCATCAAATACATATATTTATTGCATAACTAATATTACCTAAACATATTTTAATCAAACATTCAAACAATGTTTAACCTATATGTTCTACATTAAGTTTTGAAATGCAACACTTGATATATGCAAACAAGTACCTGTAGCATATATAAAAATAACCAACTATAACATATGTGGGCCTACTGTACAAACCATGGATGATGACATTGCCAATAGCTTGGTATTTAGCTACTTTTCCCTGTGTCATCTTCTACCTTACCCCAGAGGTAATACAACCCATATTAAATTTAAAACTTTGTACTTACCATTCCTTTGCTTTTATTTAAAATTGATTGAATGTGTGTGTGTGTGTGTGTGTGTGTGTGTGTTGCATTTTGCATTAGTAGGGATCTGGTCTTTTGTGCATGTTAAGCAAAGATTACGTCATTGAACTGCATCCTCAGCCATAGCTGTACTTTCTTTTGAGATACATGAAAATGTGATGTGCAGGAATTCTAGAACTTTTGGCATTTGAAGCCTCACTTTTCAAAATTTTGTTACTAAGATCTACACAGTTACAAGTGACATGTGGCTTCAGACTGTTTCTTCTTGTTGATTTGTAAAATCCCATTTCCTCTATATATTTTGAATTTATTTCCCCACTCTTCTATTGATATACATTTAAGTTGTATCTAGACTTTTGCTCTTAGGGACAATGCTCCTGTAAATATTTCTGTACTTGTTACTGATACAGTGTGTAAGAAAGAATGTGATGTACAAATGGAGATTATCTACCAAAATATAGTCAGAAATGAAGTATTCAACTTTACAACATAGGAGTCTTTACTTTTAGAAGTCAGTGGGAATCAGCCAGGCTGTCTGCCTTTACCCAGTATTCTGAGTTCCAAGAGAGCAAAGTATTTGTCTTCAGTAACATCCAAGGATAGAAGGGAACCTCCTAAAACATATCAGCTTCAATCTCACTGTTTCACATGACTTGAACCTGAAGAAATAAAAAAAGAAGACAAGGGATTAAACAAAACAAAATAAAACAGAAAATGAGAAGAAAGGAGTGTATTATTCCTCTTAAAAAGGGTGATGTGCAGATAAAACAAACTCAGTCAGGGGTCCTATGCTTCCCCAATTCTGCTGGGAGCATTCCATGCCCATCTCCCCCACAGTTGGATGACTTGAGATCTTAGTATATAGCAACCCTAAGTAGCTAAAGATAGTAGGACAGGCAATCTTTATTAGAGAGTACCACTGGCAAATAATAATGTAATTTATTTATTTGTTTGTTTACTTATTTATTAGAGATAGAGAGGGGGGAGAGAGGGAAAGAGATAGTGAGAATAGGCATGCCAGGGCCTGTAGCCACTGCAAATGAACTCCAGACGCATGCACCACCATGTGGATCCGGCTTACATGGGACCCGGAAAAGTGAGCAGCTAAGCCATTTCTCCAGCCCAATAATAATTTTTAAGAAGGCAATAATAACAACAATAAAACATCAACTCTGTACTTCAAATGATTTCATTGGGCAAATTAGACTTAAGTGATGATTTGATAACCATGAGGGCTTTGAGCAATAATCAAGAAAATGAGCCGGGACACAGTCACTTGTGCTTTTAATGTTACCAACTTTGGTAATGTTCATTTCTTTAAATATTTGACATATTGTTTTCTGTTTTTTTATTAGTATATATTCAGGCCGAAAATGATGACTTTCATAAAGATTTTAATTCAATTATATCACATACTTTGGCCACATTTAGACTGTTATACTCTCCCGTCATCTTTTTGCTAGTGCTATTCTTCTTCCCAAATATTTCCTCTTCTGCTTTCATGTCAAATATATGAATACACAGAAATATATGCATGAAGTGCAGCTTCAACATAAGAGAGAATATATGTATGGTATTTTGAATGTTAAAGTCCTCCCATAGCTTTTCTTTCACTTGCTATGGATGCATGGTGAAACAAGCTAGCTTCTTCTACCATGATGAAACTTTTCCCCCTGTAAACTGTAAGCCTAAGGTAAAACCTCCCCCCTAACCCCCGCCCATAAGCTGTTTTTCATTGGGAGTTTTGTTCCAGCAATAAGAGGGTAACTCCAATAACATCCAGTATCTCTCCTTATGAATCAGGCTTGCTTCTTTTCTTGCTAATGTCATAGTTTCATTATTCTTTCTGGTTTAATAAAACCCTGTTATGTATCTATATTTTATTTTCATATCTGTTCAGCTGTTGAAAAGCTAATTCCATAAATTGGGTCAGGTGAATAGTGCCACACTAAACATGGATGAGAAGTGTGTGGTATGCTTAGACGTTGTTGGATATATTCCTACAACTGGCATTATAGCTGAATCACATGATAGTTCTATTTTTACATCATTTAGGAACCTTCTCTACATTTATTTTATAGTAAAGAGTACATTAGAGGACTGGAGAGATGGCTTAGTGGTTAAGGCATTTGCAAGTGAAGCATAAGCACTCAGGTTCAAATTCCTCAAAACCCACATAAACCAGATGCGATACATAAAGGGACACATGTGTCTGGGGTTCACTTGCAGTGGCTAGAAGCCCTCATGTGGCCATTCTCTCTTTCTCTTTATCTGCCTTTCTCTCACAAAATAAATAAATAAATAAATTTAATTAAGTTAAAAAGAAATAATAAATTTTAAAAGAGGAATCCATTAGAACAGCTAATTTCAGAATGTTATAAACTGAAGTACAGAAGTATTTACAGACTGGAGTTGTAGCTTAGTGGTAAAATGACTGCCTGGTATGTGCAAGGCTTTCGGTTCAATCCTCAGCATCACAAAAAAAATTAAATTAAATTAAATTAAACTAAAAAAAAAAAAAACAAAAAAAGGGAAGGAAGAAACTTTGTAGCATTAATTCAGTTAATATACAGTACCATTTTTTGCTACATTAAATTTATAAAATACAAATTTGGGAACTTATTCAATGCCCAAAATAATAGATTACATTTAAGAGGATTTAAGTTGAATAATTCTTCACCAGTCTCCTAATGTGAGTTGCTACTCTGTATTAACTCCTCTTTTAAATAAATATTTATATGTATATCATCAGATTCAATTATCTCATTTATCCATTTATTTTTCTTTTTTGAATTCAGCTTCAAAACCTCATATAAATTATAAAACCTCCTGTAAATTATAAAACTGACAAAAAGTAAAATGACCAAAGTTAGCTGAAGTGACAAAAGAAAATGACTAAAAGTTTGGATAATCCATAAAATTATTTTCTGAAATTTTTGTTGAACATGAGGTGCTACATTCTACCTGTTATGTTTTTACTCACATAGTTTAAAAACCATCTATTTACTTTTCTCCAGAATTTTTGTTGTTTTACACATGATAAAATAAGAAAGTACTTAGAAATATTTTGGATGTTTCCTGTGAAATTTATACAGTTATAAATCAAGCCAGGAAGGGCTGGAGAGATGATTTATCAGTTAACACATTTGCCCAAGAAGCCTAAGAACCCAGATTTGATTTCCCAGGACCCACATATGCACAGATGCACAATGTGGTACATGTGTGTGTGCCTGGAGACCCTGGCATGCCCATTCTCTCCCTCCCTCTCTCCCTGCAAATAAATAAATAAAATATTATTTTAAAAAACATGCTAGGAAGATACACTACTTTTGGAAGATAATGTATGAATTTTGCATTTGACCTATTTTCATGCTATATATATATTTTTTAAAATATATTTTATTTATTTATTTGAGAGAGAGAGAAAGAGGCAGAGAGAGAGAAAGAGAGAGGGAGAGAATGGGCATGCCAGGGCCTCTAGCCACTGCTAACAAACTCCAGATGCAGGCACCTCCTTGTGCATCGGGCTTATGTGAGTCCTGGAGAATCAAACCAGGATCCTTTCTTTGGCTTTGCAGGCAAACACCTTAACTGCTATATTTCTTAAAGTTATTGTCCTTACTAGAGAGTACTTTATATGTAGAATTACTTATTATTTATGCATAGAATCATTATGTTTGATTTTTATCAGACTATGTTTTAAGTTACTTTTTAAAAAATGTATTTCTTTGAGAGAGAGAGAGAGAAGGAGAGAGAGGGGAGAGAGAGAGTGAACAGGCATGCCAGGGCCATCAGCCACTGCAAATGAATTCCAGACACATGTGCCACCTCGGGCATCTGGCTTATGTGGGTCATGGGAAGTTGAACATGGGTCATCCTTTGGCTTTGAAGGCAAGTGCCTTAACTGTTAAGCCATCTCTCCAGCCCTTTAATTACTTTAATTTTCTACTCAATCATTTTACATGTCTTTGAAAATATTGTGACTTATAAGCATATAAAATAAGAGGCAAAATTTAAGCTGGAATTCTATAATTTTTGTACATAAAAGAATCCACACTTATTTCTATTTTTAACACATACATTTTTCATTACTATTTGGCTAATATTTAACTCTGGATATTATATATATATATATATATATATATATATATATATATGTAAAAATTACTACCATTTTAATAGCTAAACAGATATTTTACTAGTATAGCTAGGTATATATATTGTGTGAAGCTTTAGATATTAAAATTATGTTAAAATAAGCACTGGAATCTATGACTGTCCTTGGACAAGCAATCCATTGTACAAATTCATAGAAGTAGAATGTTTGACTAGTGGCTGTGGTAGTTTGAATGGATGTTCCCCAATAGATTCAGAAGTTTGTAACTTGGTGTCACTGAGGGTGGATCCTAGAGTCCAGCCCTAAGGTGTGGGGGTGGATCTGGAATTTCTGTCTAAGATAGACAGAGGGCAAGAATTCTGCCCGGGGTTCTAAGAGTGTGCTTGCTTGTTGTGGTAGTGGTTACTTTTCTCTCCCTATGGACCTGCAAAAGAGAGCCAGCTTCTTCTGCACTTATGGAACTTCCCCTATGTCTGTAAGATTCAAATACATCCTTTCCTCCTATAACTGTGCCTTGTTTGGAAGTTTAGCCCAGAAACCTAATGCTGACATGACAGTGGGTAATTTTTTTCGTCTAAAAAGTACTGACTACATTCTCATAATAGCTTATGGGAGTGCTTGGCTCTCTTATCTTTAAAATGCTGACTGTTACAACATTCAGTTTTGTCATGGTGTTAGTTGTGAGAAATGATGATTATGGTGGTTTGATTCAGGTGTCCCCCATAAAATTAAGTGTTCTGAATACCAGGTTCCAAGATGACATAGATTTGGGAACTAAAGCCTCCTGGAGGCAGTGTATTGTTGGGGTGTAGGTTTATGGGTATTGTAGTCAGTTTCCATTTCCCAATATTTGGCACACTCTTCTGTTGCTATTGCCCACTTTACGTTGGCCAGGGGTTGATGTCCACCTTCTGCTCATGCCATTGTTTTCCCCTGCCATCATGGAGCTTCCCTTTGAGTATGCAAGCCAAAATACAACCCCCCAACTTTTTTTTTCCCAAAAGCTGCTCTTGGTCAGGTGATTTCTTCCAGCAATGTAAACCTGACTGCGAGAGTAATGTTGGTACCAAGAGTGAGGTCATTTGCTGCTAAACACCTGACTGTGGCTTTGGCCTTTTGGAACTGATTTTCAAGAGGAATGTGGAAGCATTTGAAACCTTGGCCTAAGAGATGCATTGCAGTGTTGTAAGTGCAGCTTGATGGACTATTCTGGTCAGAGTTGAAAGATCTGAATACACTAAGAACTATGGACTGCGAGGTTTGGCTCATGAGGGTGAGAAAGAGCTTTGACTGAACTGAGCTAGAAGCAGTTTGTGTGAGAGGCTTGCTGTTATGCCCATATCCTGAGAACTTGTGCAGGGCTGCAGTGCATAGAGAACGTGTGTGCGAGCAGAGGAATATGGCACAGAAAGAAAAATCTTTGGGTGAACTGCTGCATATTCAGCTGCAATTGAGAGATTACAACCTTTGTGGTTGGGCCAGCTGACATGCATTGGGGCAGAAAGAAGAATGTAGACTCTTTTGAAGGGGCCTGAATGCTTAAGGAGTGTCCTGTTCTTCAAAGTCTGCTTTATTCCCTACCCTCAACCCCAGATTAACAAATTGGTACCCTAATTGGTATTGTGGAGTATAAGAAATGCAGAAAAGAGAGGGTCATTGAGTTTGTAACGCAGTCTTGTGTTTTGGAAACGACCAGGGGAAGTGTGTAGCAGGTATGCTGGATGCCTGCATGAAGACCTGATGGAGCTATGAGCATGAACCGTGGGTTGCCGTGGAGACCTAGTGAAAATGCCAGGACCAAAGGATGGCTGCCAAGGAGAGCTGCCCGGCCATAATGAAGTTTTCCAGGACTATGAGTAGTCTAGCTGTAGGGGTGGAATTGGAACTCCAGAGACTTGTGGCTTGTTAGAATTATTGGACTTGGAGATTTGTCACTGGCTAGAGTTGCTGGACTTGGTGCTACAGAGTTTGATATTTGCCCTGGTTGTTTTAAATCTTGTATTGATTGAATATTTCTTTGCTATGCCCAGTGCCATCTTTTGCAGTGTGAATGCGTATTCTGTGCCATTATGGGTTTTGGGTGGATTTTTGGGGATTATGGCACAGTTAAAAAGACTTTGGATTATGGGGATGTTTGAGCATCATTAAGATTGATAAAACTGTGGTGACTTTGAAAGATGGGCTACATGCATTGCATTTTACATCATGGATGGTTATCAGTTTATGGGGGCCTGGGGAGGAATGTGGTGGCTTGATTCAGGTGTCCCTCATAAACTTTTTTTTTTTCCAGTGTAATATTTCACTCTAGCCCAGGCTGGCCTGGAATTCAATACGGAGTCTCAGGGTGGCCTCGAACTCACTGCGATCCTACTACCTCTATCTCCCCAGTGCTGGGATTAAAGGCGTGCGCCACCACGCCCAGCTTCTCATAAACTTATGTGTTCTGAATGCTAGGTTCCCAGCTAATGGAGATTTGGGAGCTAAAGCCTCTTGGAGGGAGTATATTGTTAGGGGCAGGATTATGGGTACTATAGTCAGTTCCCCCGACCAGTGTTTGGCACATTCTCTTGTTGCTTTTGTCCACCTTATTTTGACCACGGGTTGATGTCCATTCTCTGCTCATGTCATTGTTTTCCCCTGCCATCACGGCACTTCCCCTCGTAAGCCAGAAGCCAAAATAAACCTTTTTTCCCCCCAAATCTGCTCTTGTTCAGGTGATTTCTGCCAACAATGTGAACCTGACTGCAACAACAGTCATATTTTTATCCTACCCTAAGTGTGTACCCATTCATTGATTCTGTCTTTTGCTTCTACAACATTCTGTAATAAACTTCTGTCTCTTGCATCAAACCCTGCATCTCCTACCATTTGTCTTCCATATTATATATCTCTTTTGCTGTAAATTCTGAGACATCCCTTTAAGCTTCTTAACTCAAATCACTTTTTGGGAGAACATTTTCATTAAATTGATTATTCAGTACTTCAGTGGTTCTTTTCTTTTACTGTGCAATTGTATTTTAAACTCCTAGCAATGAATTTAATTCTCTGGTTAGCATTTTTATTATAACAGCATGTGTGACACTTTCACAAATCTAATGATATTATTTGCCAGAATTACCTATTTGTTCATACTGATCTTTTTTCATGAAAGCTCTAGAATTTCCACCATATATTCAATCATATATGGTTTTAGCTTTATTTTTGTGAATTTCCAGGTCTCTGCTTTGGTCTATTCTCTTGCTCAGTCTTCTCTTCCTTTTGCCTTGACATACATGTGAGTCTGTCTTTCCTGCACAGCCTAGCTGGGAAGGGAAGAATACTTATCTTTTAGCATTTTTCTTTTTGCCTTTGATGTCATGCATTTCATCAATTCTTTGTTCAAAATAGGGTAAGGACCCAAAATTGGGCTTCACAAGTTTGGAGGACCCTCTCCTGAACTCCAAAATCCTGTATCATATGCACAGGTTTTAGTTTCCGTTCTTAACAGTTTTTCTTTTAAACTTTTATTTTATTTTATTTTGTTTTATTTTATTTTATTTTATTTTATTTTATTTTATTTTATTTTATTTTATTTTATTTTATTTGTTGAGACAAATGGCAGGGGTGCAGAGAAAGAGGTAGATAGAAAGAGAGAGTAAAGATGGGCATGCCAGGGCCTTCAGCCATTGCAAACTAACTCCAGATGCATGAATGCCTTTTGCATCTGGCTTACATGGTTCCTGAGGAATTTAACTTGGCAAGTGTTGTAACTGCTAAGCCATATCTCCAGCCCAACAGTTTTTGTTTTTTTATGAATTGGGTTAGCTTATTACATTATGACATGTGGTGTTCACAAGGAAGTAGCCTCAAACACATAGCCATGGGAAATGCTACTGGTTTCAAATCAAATTCAGTTAACTGATAGAGAAAATTCACCCATTTCTCTGAAAAAGATGAAATTTCAGAGGAATGTACTAAAAGGAAGATACATCATTATTGCCCAAGTACAATACTGAGCATGTTTTAGTTTCTGAAGCATACAATAAAGTTGACTTGATTGATTTATACCTTTCTTTACTTTCTTAAAAATTCAGCTATGGGTTCATTTGTGTTTTTGAGACTATATATATGCAGTTGTATTTCAATCAAAACATGGATTTTGATTATATTACAGTATATATTTATGGCCTCTCCATTCCAAAGCTTTCTATATTGCACATTCTGTGACAGTCTCACATTAAAGCTGAAGGATTGACATTAGTTATGGGATAGAGTAGTTGCAGCTCTTTAGACATATAACTACTGTGCCATTTTGATGTAATTCTGTATAAATTTCAAACATTTCTATTTAACATAATCAAGTGGTATGAAATCTTCTTTCTAAATGGCAAGTATACAGTCTAGCTCAATTGGCACTTAGCAACAGTCCTTTCACAATATGCACAATAGCTTCCAGCAGGGAGTTCTTTAAGGACCATCCATTGAGAGCACAAACTCACACATGTACAATCAGTAGACATCAAGGTTCTATCTCTAGCTCCCTTTGAGATGTTATTTAGCTAATGTACAAACGTTACTGCTAAGCAGTTAAGTCTGAAAAATAGAGCACATTTCTGTGCACAGGTACACTCATTTAAAAAATTGGCTAATATCTTCACATCCTAATTGTACGTAAAATAGTATCTAGAATGAATTTGGTTTTATTTTATGTAGACATATTTCATCTTTTAAGAATGCTAGCAAGGAGTATTTGTGAGTGTCATTTTTCATAGTAGCAGAGCACCATGGAGTGGGTATGCACTGTATGACATTGCTTGATTATATAAGCTCAGTTTCTCTGTCAGATTGTAATTATGTCATAGGCTGCTGACATTTGCCATTGTAACAAAGGACATACAATCCAGTACTGTTTTACTCTACAGTACACTCCTGAGAAATGAGGACTCTAACTTTTTCATCCTTTCCTCTCAGTATACTGTTTTTAACCAGCACACTTGCTCTTTTTTTTTCTTTCTGTAACTATGGAAGCTAGGAAGAACAACTTAGTACATCTTCTAAATTCAGTTTTCTCCCTTCTAGTATTATACTGAATTGCAAAAAATGTATTATTTGAATATTTCTAAACCTTTTTTACTCCTCTCATTGTTGTTATCCTGTCCACATCACATTCTTTAAAGTCAGCCTTGTGCCACTCATATTGTGACAAGAGGGATGGAGGGATGGCAGGAAAGGAATTTAGACAATACTTGATCAACTTTGATCAGACATATCAGAAGCTGAGATTCAGTGTTGTGCCTAATTTCTATTATAATGTAGCCAGCAATTCAGTTCATAGTCTACTATTTTCACTTTTTCCTGAACTTCTAAGGAAACTATAGAGTTCATTTAATCCAACTCTCATCTTAATTGAACTTAAAAGTTTGTAGACTTGGGTTATAGACTCACGCCATCTTTGAATTTGTTAAGATTCACTTCTTAAAACATGCTGTGCTTAGTATAATTATTTCTTTGATCTTACTACATTTCTTCAAAATTGAGAATATGTAGATAAAGGAAAAGGACACTTGGAAGAAATCACTTTTATTACCTATTTCCTTCCAAAACCATCCTTCCTTGCCTACATTTATACAAATGTTAATTTGAGTCATCAATAAAAAGGAAATAGAAGTTTACAGCATAGTTAATCACAAAAGCACAAGTGAAAATCAAACTATCCATGAGAAGCTATTTAGGAATTTGTGGCCCCCATATACAGCCTCCTTTTAGTTTTTCCATTAAAAGCCCTCAAGTACACTTGTTGGTTGAGGATATGTACAGGGGTATTATGCCCCACTGTATGCAGTTATTTAATGTCAATTAAAAACTCTCATGCATGATTAACACTGGGCAAGTGTAATGGAAACTGTCAACCAGCCATGAAAAGCTTTTGGAAAGTCTAAATCAGAACAATTCTAAAGACTAAACTCTGGTAGAATTTGGAAAGCTTCTGCCATCATTTAAACTCTCTTCTTTTCTCACCATTTACAAATGATAGATGTCTTCAGAATTAATTGTGAAACTTAGCGTGGCCATGGAAATATCATTATTTTATTTATGAAATAGAATGAAAAGGAAGTCATGTCTTCAAACTATTGCTGTCCAGGTTTCCATCATACATTTTGGCATATTATTCACAGAAATAAGTTGTCCCTACTTATATTAAAGCCTCTGAACCTTCCTTTCTTAAAATACATGTCTCTGAGAAATGTCAACTAACCACACTTTTTTCTTTTACACTAAAACCCAATTTTAAAACTAAGGAGAACTCATTAGAACTAATTGTATAAATTCTGGTCAAAGCTAAATTATTGGATACTTCATAATTTGAAAAGCTATAACTCATTTAAACCATTAAAATAATCTGGGGAGACAAATTACAAGCCAGGTTTGGGGTGGAAAAGATCCAAAGTCCCTGAGATATCAAATTTAAAAGCTCACTCTCTTACCTTTAAAATTCTGAATTATAACATCATAACCTTGATGCAATATATTTTTAAAAGAGTATTGTGGTATGGTACCATATGTAACTATTTCAGTCCTAAGCAAAGATACCCAGTATTCAAAATGGGGAGAGGGGTTCAGCTTTAAGTTGTAAAGTTCATTTCTTTAGAAATATTTGCCAATTGGGTGCTACTGTACAGTTGTGTCCTAGCAACCCTGGGGATGCCTAATATAACTGTTTTTCAAAAATTGTTTCTAGTTTTTCTTGAGATACCAGTCCAAGAAAAAAATAATTTCCAGTGGCAAATAAATAAGCCCAAGATGACAAGTTACAAAAATGAAAATTATTTTCTCTAATGATTTTCAGTCTTAGCAAGGATTTGATAATCTAAGTTGAAATATCATTGTTCTAAAGTTTCTGCCTTAGCAGCTCATATAATTGCTGCCAATTTCAACTCACTTTTTAAATAAATAGGTATTATTTGGGTTTGATTTTGAGTTGAAAATAGAGTTTGATTTGGCTCAGTGCATAGTAAAATAACTTTATTCTGCTCCTACTGTTTTACATCTAGGTTTACTTAAGTATTTATATCTTTCTATAAAATGCTGAAAGGCAGATAGTCAAAAAGTATAATGAATACTCAATAAATGTATTTTCTACACATGGATTTAAAAGTCTTCCATATCTTTTGTTTCTAATCACCATTATATCCCAGAAAAGTTTTTATTCTTTAGGCTTTAAGTTGGAATTCTATAATGTATTGAAAGAACATTTTATACCTTAATATAGTAGGATTTATTTACTATATCGCTTTGTGTATCCCTTACAGGAAGATCATTTACCCTATCTATACAGTGTTATGAATCTATGTGAAATAAAGACTGTATTCATATATACATGTATATATAAATAGACAGCAAAAACAAGTGAAAGAGAGAGAGAGAGCAATACAGCACAGAGACATATCTGCAAGAGATAGGAGAAAAGCATGTATTGGTGTTGAAATTTATAATTCATCTTCAAGTAACTCACACTAATATTTTCTGTCTAATATCTATGTGACTACAGAGGTCAAATGATTAAGATAATATGTACTCAAAGTGATTTCTTTCAGCTTCAAAAGATAACTATAGCAACTTTCCAGAAGAAATGAAGTAATTTGCTAGTGTTTAAGGTGCTATCCTTATGGTGATTTAAAATATCTTTACTCTGTCTTCTCCAGGAGATCAATTGGTTAAATATTTCTGTTCTGAAAAATAAGGTGGATGGAGGAGAGGAAGTAGTGCAAAGAGAATTAATAAAAAAATAAAGAAGTCATGAATAAACCATATGGAAACCTACTTATTTGTTATTTCATTGAAGTTTTACACACACACACACACACACACATATATATATATAATGTGAGAATTTAGTTGCAACTACCCTTTCGAGATGTAAATGCTGTGCCTGGAAGCCATAAGTTGTCAGTGTCAGGATCAGAATACCTCTCAGTGACAGGTTTGTCGGTGAGGCCTCTGAAGTGCCCCCCCTAAACAATACTGACTACTGCCAAGGATGTTGGTTGCCCAGAAGAACTAGATGGAAAGACACTGTTAGAGACTCCACAAGCTTCAGTTGCTGATCACTGATAGTAGTTATAGTACTAGAAAGTACTAAGAAGGCTGCTGGAGGAGAAAAGTCATCAATGATTTTAACCAGCAGTGGACCTTGCAAGCTCTACAACTGGCCATATAGGCAACATACACCCACTAGTGCAACAATACCATGTCTTTTATGGGGGTAAGCAACTGTAATCTAATTAGATGTGAGGCCTGACTCATGGAAGAGAATTCATTCCTAATACAAAAAGCCCAGTCAAAAGCCCATGGCTAAGAAAGTCATAAACCCCAGGAGGGAAGTTCATATGATTATTTGGATACATGCACATATTATGCCCACCAAATTGCCCTCTAAATACTTATGAATATGTATTAGTGTTGCTTTCATTTTTTTGTAGAAAAGATTCAATTTTTATGTAGCATTGACTGCTGAGGAGACTCAAAAATTATCAAATGTTAAGTCGAAGTGATATTTGAGTATTCAGCACTTAAAGAGACATTGATATCACACCTTCAAGTTGCTCAGAAATTACAGCAGAAAAGGTGATGAAAGGAATGTATTAACCAAAAGATGGGGAAGAGTGCTTTGGAAAGTTGCTTACCAGACATAAAGTGGTTATAATCACGACCTTACAATGGTTGTTATTATATAAACAACACCTGAATAACATTGGACACACCAACATGTTGTCATGGATGGTGGAGGAAGAAAGAACAATGAAAACATATCAATATAGAAAGTGGAATAGTAGGAAAAAGATGGGGTATTATGGAGAGGGAGTGGGAAGAGGAACAGAAGAGTATGTTAGAAGAGAAGTAAATTTTTATATAAAGGTTTTTATTTTAAAAATAATAATAAACAGAAACTCATATAAAAATGTTTCAAGCCAGGAAGGGAATATTGAGGAAAGAACCAATAAGGGACTCATTTCTGAAAAGAATTGGGCCCATTAAGAGTAATGTAAAACACATAATAATATAAAAGTAGAAATAGCTCAAGCCAGCAAAGTTGACTATACAGAACTATAGGTAAAAACAATTTTATTGACTGAAATGATGCAAAACCTAGAGTCTTTGAAAGAGATGTACCTATTAGTGAAAGACAGTTTAAAGTTATGTTCTAAAATCATGTCACACTTTTTTAGTGATCAGGTCTGATCTCACAAAACACACAGTCCCTTTGTATTGTTTGGGGTTAAGCATAAACAAAAGCCCTTTGGCAAGCCGGCACTTGGGAGGCAGAGGTAAGAGGATTGCCATGAGTTTGAGGCCACCCTGAGACGACATAGTGAATTCCAGGTCAGCCTGAACTAGAGTGAGACCCTACCTCGAAAAACCAAAAAAAAAAAAAGCCCTTTGGCTTGTGTGTTTTAGCATGACTGAAAGTGAAATAACAAAAATACACCAAATATTTAAAGACTTTTAAAAGAATGTTGAATATTTAATGGGATGTGAAAATACAAACACACGGGTTTAATATGGTGAATGTCTTTTTATCACTATAGATCTCAATATCAAAGATTTTACATTCCAGGTTGTCTTTTGGTATCTTCAATTTATTTCTATCTTAATTCTTTTTTAAGATGGTCTCTCCCTGAATCTAGAGCTTACCAAGTCAGCTAAACTAGCTAGTCAACAAGCCATAGGGATCTTCTGGTCTCCTCCTTCCCATCATTAGGATAAAAATTGACCTTATGTTCAGCTTTTATGTGGACACTGGAACTCTTAACTCACATCTTTTTGCTGTCATGGCAAACACTTTACCCACTGAGCAATCTCCTCAACCTCAGAACCTCCCTTTCTTATATTTCTTCACCTGAACTACCTCCCTGCTCTCATGTAGTATATAAAATGATTTTCATTAAAGAGTGTTTCTTGAAGTTATATTTTTTCCTGAACAGAAGTACTCTAGAATATGAGAAATTGTACCTCCTTTGCAAATAACATATCTTTGAAAGTTAGCATAAATATTCTTGGCTAGACAGCTCACTCATTGATGAAAGGAGTAATTCTCCAACATCTTTGCATCTCAAGTAAGTATCATATTATTTACTGAATGAAAGATATTTTTAACAAAGCATGCACATCAATGAAAGAACCTATCTTTGTAAGAATACCAATGTTCAGGGAACAGGTAGGAATAAGGTTAATTTTCATGCAAGTACAGGAGGCATAGTTAATAGTAGGGCAAATCTTGATTTTTAGATGCAGGAAATTAAGAAGAACATCAGAAATAAGAATCCAGCAGAAATGGGACTTCAGGGAAAAATGACTTGTGTAGGAATTGTTCAAGTGGTGACTTGATTATTTGTTCCCTCTGTCTGTTTTGGCTTTCCTGCTAACCAACACTTGATGGGCTCTACTGGGAAATTGTGAAACATTTTAAGCCAATGCCTCATACTCTCTGCACTTTTCTTGTCATAGTTGGTAAACTTTTCAAACTTAAGTAACTTCTGCATTTTTCTAGATATAAACTCACAGCTTGCCAAGAAGTTGGCATACTTGGTAGACTATAACGTGCCAATGTGAATATTGTAGAGAATGCTATTTGACAATGTAGAGTTGTACTTCACAACATTGTTGGCATTTTACATATTGATTTAATGTCTCTAGTAGCTCTGAAGCAGATGTTTGATACTTAGTAATTGATATTTCTAGTTGCAAAAAGTTTTATCACATACTTACAGGTTTAGGTATTCTTTTACAGATTTTTCTCTAATGTAAACTTGTACAGCTTATCAAGTATATTCTGAAGAGTATCTGTATCACCTAAAATTTCAGTGATAATGAATGTACTTTTATAGGATCATGGTTCAGTAGTTATTGTTTGCCAAGTTGTCATGCCTCATGGGAAATTTGAGTCTTAAAGAATAGCTGTCAAGTATGCTGATTGCTCATTGGTTTAAATGCCATTGCATTTGTCAATCCTCACAAATTATAGCTGTCATTTGTTCCTTCCAGAAATAATCAGAATGGCATTTTTTGAAGCATCCCCTGTGGGGGTGCAATATAAGGTAATAGTATATACATAGTATGTGCATATGATGTATATATGGATTTGTAGAGATGTACATATAATTATATTTATACATATATATGATATAGGAATATGCCTTCTTTTGGGTTGTGATCATTATATTTATGGTTAGAGAATACAAAAGATTACAACATATGTAAAAAATCCCTTGCACATATGAATGATAAAAGTATATTCACAAAACTTTAGTAAATTGCTTGATGATAAAAGGAGTATTATCTTTACTGTAATGTTAAGGAGACTTCTTTAACAAGAATATTCTCTATCCATAATAAGTTACCCTGTTAAATGTTTATCAAACCAAGTTAAAATGTAATTAATTCTTTCTTGTGGTGATTTGTAAATCTCTTATGTTTGATTAGGGATGAAATCTTTGAATAATGAAGGGTTCTGAGGAAGGGAGAAAAGATGTCAAAGGGTAGCCAGGTGCAAATGGGAAGTTATGAAGGAGCTATGCTAATGTACCTTATGTATTTCCTACCTAGTGTGACTAAAGCTGAAGCAATGATATTGTCCAAACTCCTACACAAATACAAATTATGTCTCACAAAATCTTTCTTATAGTTACAACAACCAATGTAATTGGAACTAAGACATAATCTTCTTAGCTATTTGTTGCAAATAAAAGAAGATAGATATGTCATTTCTATCAGTCACTTCTTTTAAAAGAAACAGTAAACTATTGTGTTTCAAAAAAGATGAATTATGTACAAGTAGAAAATACTTTTTTAAATTTAATTAATTATTTATTTAAGAGAGTGAGAACAAGAAAGAGGCAGAGAGAGAGAGGAAAAGAGAGAGAGAGAGAGAGAGAGAGAGAGAGAGAATGGGCTCACTAGGGCCTCCAGCCACTGAAAATGAACTCCAGATGTATGTGCCACCTTGTGCATCTGGCTTACATGGGTCCTGGGGACTCAAACCAAGGTCCTTTGGCTTTGCAGGCAAACACCATAACTGCTAAGCCATCTTTCCAGCCTTTTTTTAAAAAAAAAATTATTTGAAAATACTGTTTCTTACTGCTCCTTTTTGTCTTCATTTCATTTAGAGTATGCATGCTTTTTATTCTCAAGAATGATCAATGTGCAAAAGGAATGAAAAGCAGATAAAACTGAACATTCATTAGCAAACATGATTTAATTTTCCCACCTTCAATGTTTAACAAATACTGATGTAACCAAATACTTAATGATTTTTTTTAAAAAGTTATAGATTTTTCTTTCTTTAAAAGAAAATAGTGGCTAGATACCTCTGAAAGGATCATCTGGTTCCATTTAGATTCTGAAGAGAGAGGAAAAGAATAACACACAAAGAGAAAACTTGTAACTTAGCTACTTGACTGCCATCCCCAATCTTCACCACATCCAACACTTGGAAAGTTGAAGAGGTTAAACACACACATTTAGTTTGATTTCTTCCATTGTGTGGATGTGTTTAAAATATGTATTTAGTTATATTTTTGTATTCCACAGAGAAAAATCATACTTGCTTAAATTCTATCCATATGTATATTTGATTAGAGAGAATGTCCATTCTTTTTTCATCTTAGTAAGCCATTGAATTAGCTTATTCAGTGAACCCAATTGTTTAAAAACAGGAATTTGACAGACTATGAATATAGCTTATTAATTGAATCCACATTCATTTCATAAAATGGGTAACATGGCTGCTAAAAGCATTTCTTGCTATGCAAAGAAATAAGGGAAAATGATTAGATTCATAAACACTTCCTCATGTCTATGTGGAAATTTGGTAAATAATAGTTTACATTTGTATTTTACTTATTTTACACTGAAAAAACTTAACTTATTTATAATTTGCTTTTGTTTATAAAAACCTTTTGAAGGTATCAGTCATGTACCTTCTCCATCACATTTATTTATTTCTTTTATCCAAAAGTAGAGAATCTAAAAAAGGTAAAAGATGATAAATGCAATATTTTGATGCACTGATGGGCTGTCCAAATAACACAAGCCCTCTTAACATCTTTGTAGGGAGCGTTCATTGGCCTTAAATCTAAGGATGTTCTTCATGAATAATTTCATCAATGTATTAATAAACCAATAAAGCATTGGCTAGATGGTTATATGTGAATTAATAATCTTATGAGTATACATTTAGTATTTATTACAAATACACCATTTCTAAGGAATGTACAATAATACTCTTGTTGTTAGGAGTAGCTAAGCCTAGTATTTCAGTCATCTACTGACATCTACTTTCTGATTTGTGTCTATGTAAGCTTACTATGAGGTCTCTTTGCATTATGACTAGTGGTTGATCTATTCTCAGGTATTGGTCTCCTTGCTATTATCATCTGTCTATCCATCTATTTATCTATCTACCATCTATCATCTATCTATCTCTTTATCTATCATATATAGATCTATCTAATCTATTCTCTATCTGTATGTCTTTTCAATTTGTTTTCTGTTGGTTTTGCTCTCTAGATATTTTGCATTTTTTTCTTTATGTACTATGCTATCTTGTGTGTGTGTGTGTGGTATTTGTGTGTGATTTTCAAATGAGGAGTCAGATGACCTTGCCTTAGTGACAAACAAGTCATCACCAGTAGCCCCATCAAACCATGTGATGGAGCTGATGAGGACCCACAGCATGACTAGTGAGTATGGCTTCACAATCATCCTTTGAGTGACACCACTGATTGGCACTATCGGAGTTGGTCCAAGCTATGCAACAGGAGTTTGCTTCATTCTATCTGTCTTGTTCTTCAGTTCTACCTCATGCCTTGCTCAATGTCCTTTTGTTCAACTTGATAGGTTCATGTAAATATTTTTGTATAAGAAATGCTTAGCTCACTGTTGACATTGTGGTACAGATGAAGGTTGTTTATTACAGTGGAAGTTGGAGAAGGTCTCCCCAACTTGAGACAAGTCAGGCCTGTAGGTTCCGGAGTGTTGGTAGGGTGTGTGTGTGTGTGTGTGTGTGTGTGTAAATAAGCTGTAGAAAATCTGAAAATATACCATGTAAAATAGAGCTGAGGTCCAGACACCCAGAAGTCATGATCAAAAGGGAATAGATAATAAGTGATAGAAAAAGTTAGATATTCAAAAGTTCAAGGGTTAAAAAGAAGACATGAAAGGAAAAAAATTCTTTCAAAAGGCTAGTGAACTCAAGTAATAGACTGAAATCCTGATTTAAAAGCTGAATTTCAAAAGGTGGTTGATGAATTCTGGCGAGCTTAATAAGTCATGAAACACAGTCACCCCAGAAGCTTTCCTTCTTACCTTCTATTATCCTTCTGATTCTGGCATCATTCTACATAGAATACTGACCAAACAGGTCATCTTACTTCAGTGGTTTTGTGCTTCCTTAATCCACTATACCAGCTTATCCATTAGGTTCATACATTTCATAAATGTCTTTGGCTAACATGTGCATTTATTCACACAGGTGTCTGTTGCATGCTCAGATGTCTGTATTTGCCTATCTGGATACCCACAAAGGCAAGCCCAGGAGGTAGGGTCATTTCTCCAAATCTTGCCTTTCTTCTGTCTCCTTCCCTTTCTCATGAAGATAAACTGTTTTGTTTTCCATATATTCCTTCCCAGTCCTTACCAGTCTTTTGCCTCTGTATTCTGACTTCTACTCTAAACTACGATGTCTCTTGGTGAAGTGCTACCTAATTCATCCCCCTCCCCCATTCTGTGTCATTGATACCCATTACACTTTACATCCATTTGCTCATGTTCTGCAAGCATTTGAATAACTTTCACACTGTGAAAGGGGTTATTTTTCAGTTCTTCTGAAGTCTTTGGAAAAAAAAAAAGAACTGGTTTCCTATCGAACCTTAGCAGGAAAAGAAGCATGTTATTTGAAACATGTGATATTCAACATGTCAGAGGTGCTGAGTAATCACAGTACCTTTTGCTCACACAATGCTGAAAGCCCTTTGCTAGGATAGACACTAACCTTCTTTTATAGGCATTTTGGAAGTTCAGTGAATTCTTGAATGAATAGAATCCCCTGGTTCCATGAAGAATTCAGTATACTGTTCCTTAGGAGCCAGCATGGAGGCATTTCAGCTCTCACACACACGGTACAGCTGCTCTTGTGTGTGCTAAATGCAAAAACAAACAACAGCAAAAAAATCTTCCTACAAACAGAAATTCTGTGGATTCCTTGTTCTCAAATATAAAGTTACAAAATGATCAAGTCTCAAAGATTTTTATAACTCCTCATAAAAATTTGTATTTAATTTAAATAAAAATGTTTACACTCTATGAATAATAAATCATAAATCATGAGTAGTATTTTGAAAACACTAGTTATCTTTCTTTTAATGCAATACAATTTCAGTATCAGTGGCATTTTCTAAGTTATTTAGCACATACTCAATGTGTGTACTATGCTAGGTATCTACACTGGGATATGGCATTGAACACCAAAGAAACATTTTTGCATGGAAATGATAATTTAACCAGATTTGAATAAAAATAGTTTAATGTCAGATTACACCTTATTAAAAACACACTATGTCAAATTTTATTTTGAATACTGTATTGTTAATGGTAAGTTTGTATATGCTAAAGTTTGCTTTTTTGGGTTTTGCTGTGGATGAGTGGATGCATACGTCCAACAAAGAAAATTAAAAAAAAAAAAAAAAAAAACAAGGTTAGGGCTGGAAAGATGGCTTAACAGTTAAGGCGCTTGCCTGCAAAGCCAAAGGACCCAGGTTTGACTCCCCAGGACCCACGTAAGCCAGATGCACAAGGGTGCACACACATCTGGAGTTTGTTTGTAGTGGCTGTAGGCCCTGGCATGCCTGTTCTCTCTCTCTCTCTCTCTCTCTACCTGCTTATTTTTGCATCTCTCTCTCTCTCTCTCTCTCTACCTGCTTATTTTTGCATCTCTCACTCTCTCTCTAATAAATAAAATAGTTAAAAAAACAAGGTTATGTGCTGTGATGACATAAAGAGATGAAAGGAATAGCTTCTTACATGGAAATGTTAAATATTTTGTTCATAACATAAATATAATATAATTATGCATAATTGTGGGGATGTTAGTTCCCCAAATGCTGTAGTAGTCTGTAAAAATATGTTCACAATTCTAGGCTAAGAGGAGAGTGATGCAAGCAAACAGAGCCTGGGAAGTATTTGCACATTCTTATCTAATTTGAGGCTTCCTCTTTCCAAGGACTCTGTGATTTTCCTTTCAAAGAAGGACTCCCATGAATTTGATGTTCCAGGTAGACAGTCAAAATGTAGTGGTGCAGGTGGGAATTCTGATTTCACTTATTCATGTACACCATAAAAGTAGGATTGAGAGAAATAACCTAGAGTGAGAAAGTGTGGAGGCTACATGGCCCAAGAGTTTAGCTTGAGTTTAATGCGCAATGCTAGACAAAAAGGAATCCAAACAGTCTTTCACTGTTACCACAGTAAGCATTCATGTATTTTCCCAAGGAGCCTGATGGGGTGTCTGGCTGTTAAGTGCTAAGAGATTAGGTATCTTTTGCACTAAATGGACTAGCTAGATAAATATAGAGTTCTCACATTTCAGAACATGTATATTTAAAGAAATACATTTAATGAAATAAATCAGCATGAGAGTTGGTATTTCCCCCAAAATATTGAATAGAGCAAAACCACGAGGTCATACAAATAAACCCGTCTGAATCTTTTGCCAGTTTTCCAGAGGTGTGTGTGTGAGAGAGTGTCAGAAAAATTGGAGAAACAAAGAACGAGTCACAGCTGGAATGAATATGATGGCTCCTGTAGGTGATCATGCCATGCCATCTTTACTCTTTGCCTCACAACATGTCATCATGATGGATTGTTCAGGTCTTTAGATGGAGGTCAGGATCCTGGGGACTTTGCATACCATGCAGGATGTCAAAGTCTCTCTTAATCAGTGCTTCTGTGAGCCTTCCACAAAGAGAACCAAACAAAGCAAAACAAAATACTACCAAACTCTTTTTCTAAGACTGATTAGCAAATAAATGAGATTGTTAGTGTACACTTCGGCCATCTCAATGCACAACCCACAATCCCCATAGGGATAAACAGCATCCCCAATCAGGAGGGTCCCTTTGGAGGGGGGACAGGAATGAGGGAAAGGATGGTACCAACATGTTCTGTTTACATACTGAGTATGTCCGTAACTAATAAATAATTTAAAAAATATGCAACCAAAAACTGGGGGCTGCATAGAGCAATGAAAATTTCATGTTTAAGCCTGAGGCAGATCTCCCCACAAATGCTGACTGAGCCTTCAGGACCCCACATTGAATTCCAATAATCCCACTGAGGACATTCTCTCAGTGGAATGAGTGTGGGAGGGACAGGGTATAAGGCTATAACCTTAAAAAGTAAAATTTAATGCAAAAATTAAAATACATGACTTTTATGTTTATATTTCCCCCCAAAACATGTGTGAAACAAGGTAAGAATAAGGATGGGTGCAGTACCATTCTAATGCCAATATTGACAATTAATCTTCTGCATCACATACATGAACTTTCCATGTTAGGATGGTTTCCAAGATCTGTAGAGTGCTCATGAAAGCAAACCACTCTCATGATGGAAGTTATCCTATTGATGAGCATGTATCTGTCAATTTTAACAAGGGATCGCCTGTTGCTCTGGGCATGGTGTCACATGCCTGTGATCCCAGCATTCTGGAGGTGGAAGGAGAAAAAATCAGAAGTTCAAAGCCAGTTCCTGCTACATATCAAGTTCAAGGCTAGCTTAGGCTACATGAATCCTAATAAAACAATATCAATGACAACAAAAATTATTTCATATTGCAATACCATATAAACAGTGTTCTAATTCTCACACAATGTGAGTTTATAATAGGTCAGTATTTCTTGGTATGGTATCTTAGCATTGATGCAGATTTTCAAAGCCCATTACCTTTTCTAGCTCTAATCTGTGGCATAAAAGTAAAAGCTATGCAGACTGTTATGGGTGAAAGCTGGAGAACTCTAGCCTCTGTCAGGTTTAATGTACTTTTTCTTGTTTAAAAAAATTAACCACAGTATTATCAATAATTTTGAAAAGAAAAGGTTGCTATTTAAGGAAGTTTGTTATGAAGCAGAAACAATAGTCCTTTGATATATGGAGTGATTTTTTAATAAATGAATTAAGGATAAATTCATTTGGGGTGACCATTTAGTTTTCTATCTCATAAAGAGCACAATTCCTTTAAAACTCATATTCTTGTTGGTAAAGAACAATGAAAATATATTTAGAAAATATTAAATTTATTAAATTTATCTACCACAGCATAACATTAAAGTTCTTACATATCTTCTAAGAATTCTGATTATTAAGAAAATTCCTTCTTCAGTCTTATATGTCACCTCATTATTGGATTTTAGAAACATAAACATGAGGGTCTAGTAGGTTGATATGGAGTGCTCCCCTAAAATGCAGTTTCCAATATAGGCAACAGAAAAATTGTTCTGTGAACCTATCAGTCAGGCTCTTTTGCTTCCTTACTGTTTTTGGCTATTATCAATTTTTATTACTGTTGCCTCCTTTCCTTCCCAAACTGTGTGAAACCTTAGAAACTGTATTTGTCAAATATTTGTCAGGCAATGCTGGCCAAATTATACAGTTAGTCTTTAAACAAAACTTCATTCCTGAGGTTAACAGCACATCATCTTTCTATGGCCTAGAGATTTTGATCTATCCATATTATTAAACTTCACTTTATACTATGGGAAATTTAAAATTGGTACTTATTTTGTTATCTGAAATCCTGTGCAGCATATGCATGTGTCTATGGCTACAATATTATATATTGTTTATCCTATCAGTTTTATTATATGATTTCTATGTCAAACTCCAAGAAAAATGTATTGCTTGATTTACAATTTCCCCTCAAAACTGGATAAATTTTATGTATGATTCTAGTTGATGAAACTTAAGGATTTTGATTAATTTTATTACTGTTTTGTTCTGTAGGACCCAGTTCCCACTATGACTCTCCTATAGGACAGCATCAAGTATAATAAAAGAAATAGTAACAATTGTGAATCATGATATTTTGTAGTTCATATTTCAAGCTGATTTCAAAGTTTATGCACACAATTCATCCCATTTCCTTTGATATTATCAACAGCAGCAATTTAACATGATGGTTTAGGCATGTTTTAAGAAAGAAATTAATTTTAAAAGAATCTATTATTCTTAGAAGTTATTGCATTTAGACAGTGTTTAAAACAGATTATTTTTTATTTTGTTTTGCTTTGTTTTTCTTGTGTAGTTTTCCTAGGCATTGCACTCCCTTTCATAGTGATTATAGGAAATACAAGGTCAATTAAAATACCTTTTTGTTGGTGTTATTGAAATTGATTTCATTTTGGCTGATTGGTTATTTTCAAGTGAGGAAAGACTTAATCATGCTCATGTTTGGTCTCATTTGTCACTGTCCTCCACTTATAAATATAACAGATATGTGTATACAGCTAATATGCCAAATGCCATACTTAGTCCATTAAATACCTTCAAATGTAAAATCTTAGATTTACTAAAAATAAATCACTGATTGAAATAGTCTCTGTGTATCTGGGTTTACATTAGTTTACAGCATTCAAATATTTCAGTTTAGTTGTGGTATTTATACTTGTTCACATAGAAAGTAAATGAGTGAATATTCAAAGGAATTATACTTTGGGTTTTTTCAAAATACTTAGAAAATGTAGTCTAGTACTGAGAAATATTTTAATAATAAAAGTACTGGATAATTATAAGGGATATATGGCAGTAAAGATATTTTAGCCCTTACATTTTTTATCACATTTCGTCTATTTTTTCTTTTCCACTTTTATTATTAACCTTTTTATGGAAAATTGGCTTACGAAGAATTTATGAACTAATAAGTCTATTATAATGATGAATGATAATTACCATTTAAATCCTGACTCATTCATCAGCTTGTTCACTGCACGTCAGGTGACACCAGAGTGCATGATTACTTGTCTGCTGAGTA
Source organism: Dipus sagitta (assembly GCA_036346955.1). Taxonomy (NCBI): domain Eukaryota; kingdom Metazoa; phylum Chordata; class Mammalia; order Rodentia; family Dipodidae; genus Dipus; species Dipus sagitta. The sequence continues at coordinate 76,510,360 of CM070780.1, forward strand.
TTTTTCAACTGATTGTTATACTTCTTTGAACTTTAGACACTCATACCATATTTTTAAAAGTATGATAAAACACAGTTAAGTAGTTTGACGAAGAAATTACAGATCATGCTATAAATAACAGGAGAAGTGACTTCAATATTTTTAGAAGATTGTTCTTGGTGCAAGTGACAAATGTAGAGTCCCCAGATGGGTCAAATGAAAAGTTCAAAGACAGACAGCTTTAAGGGCTATAGGAATGGTGAGGTTACAGTAGCTGAACTAGTCACCACTCAATGTCAAAGTGGAAAGTTGTCATTCAGTACATCAGAAACCTTGAGGAAATGAATCAGAAATCTATGCTGCTTCCTACAGAAAGGTGCTGAGTTGTCAAGCCTCATGCTCACTGAATTTTAGAAGATAAAATATGATTAATTAGATTTTAGGGGATGTATGTGGGACTGCTAGAAGTTTTCTTTAAGGGAATCAAAGCAGCAGAATATTTCCACATCTAGTGGGGTTGCACAGTTTCCAGTCAGTAGTCAATCCATGTATTTTGAAATTGCAAATGTTGTACTAAGACACAAATTCTTTTCTCTCACCTTCACTCCCTGAAAATACATGTATGTTGAAAGCATACAAATATATGCTATTTGTTCCACTTCCATGATGAAATTAAAGTTTTTATGCAATTAGCATAGAAACTCATAAAGGGTGCTAGAGAGATGTCTCAGCACTTAATAACCATTACTTGCAAAGCCTGATGACCTGGGTTTGATTTCCAGTACCCGTGTATAACCAGACACACAAATTGTCTCATGTGTCTGAAGTTCTTTTGCAGTGGCAACAGGTCCTGGCTTGTAATCTCTCTCTCTCTTTTTCTCTGTCTCTCTCTCTCTCCTTCCCTCCCTCTCTCCCTCCCCTCTCTCCTCCCCTCCCTCCTTCCCTCCATCCCTCCTTCTCTCATAAATAAATAAATAAGTAAAATATTTCATAAAAACACAGTTTGGAATCCTTACATTACTGGGCCTGTTCTTCAGGCCCTATTTTGACCAAAAAGAATGTCTAGTAACATCAGCAATTGTGTGCTCACCCAATAATGACCTGTGAATCTGAAGTATGCAGTTTGTAACTAAGCATCATAACCATCTTAGAACAGGCATTTTCACAAGCCCAAGAGTCATGCTAGAGGTTGAGAAGCTTTCTTACCATCAGTCTTCATATTAAATTTTCTCTTCATAGGATTATTCCTAATCCTTTTCATGATACAAAACCTTCTACAAGCCGGGCATGGTGGTGCACGCCTTTAATCCCAGCACTCGGGAGGCAGAGGTAGGAGGATCACCGTGAGTTCGAGGCCACCCTGAGACTCCATAGTGAATTCCAGATCAGCCTGGGCTAGAGTGAGACCCTACCTCGAAAAACCAAAAAGAAAAAAGAAAAAAAAAAAAAACCTTCTATAGTCAGGATAAATTGGATATACTCTCCAATTTCAAAATAATTATAATTGTACATTTTATGGAAAAGTAATGATAACAACTATCATGTAAAGAAATAGTTCTTTTATTTTTCTGTGTACTAGAATTGCCTAAAGATCTCATGAAAGCATTCACTTCTGGGACCTAGCTCCAGATAACCTGATGTGCAGTATCCAAGGATGACATGCTACTTTGCTTTTCATAAATTCCTAGATGTATTAATTTTCTGTCACTATTCTAACATGTTAACACCCATTTAGTGGCTTAAAAAACATGAGCTTATTGCCTTGCTGTTTTGGAGATCAGAAATCTGAAATGGTAAAGTATTTAAAATCAATGCAAAGCCTTCTAGATACTTCAGTGAGGTGATCATATACTCTTCTTTCTAGCTGTGAGTGCGTGTGCGTATGAGCACACATATAGTATGTATAAGTTGTATGGGTGTAGACTATGTAATATGCACATGTATGTGCAGGTGCATACCCCATGTGTGTGTATCCACAGGCCAGAGACGAATGTCAGATGTTTTTCTCTTATTACTTGATTGTCATTTCCTTGAGACAGAGTTTTTCCCCTCAGTGTTAAGCTGCTGTCGATCTGTAAGCCCCAGAGATTCCCTGGTCTCTGCCCACCTTTCCTCATGTACTAGGGTTACAGACAAGCATGGCCATGTCAAGATTTAATGTGTGTTCTAAGGAATTAAACTTGGTGGTCACTGGCTCAAGAGACACTCACGTTAAAGCAGCAAGTGCTCAAAGACTAAGCCATTTCCTCAGCCCTTCACTAGTTACTTGAGACCATGTATATTTGTTGTGTTACAGGCACTTTCACCATCTTTAAAGCCAGTGGCCTCTTCTCCTCTTGATTCTGAACCTGCCATATCTTCTCCCACACTGGCATTCCATAGCCCCTCTTTGTCTAGGATCCTGTGCTTTTCCTAAGCACTCCTGAGTAAACCAGGACAATGTCCTTATCTCAAGACTTTTAACTTCATCACACATGCACAGTCTCTTTGTCATGTAAGGTAAAATATTGGAGCTTAGTGAATCTTTGTGGGACCATTAGTCAAACTCCAAAACTAAGTGATACTAATAATATAACAGTCAGGAAACCATTGATGTGAAAAGTGAAATAACTAGTGGCATCTGTTATATCTGCTTTACTGCAAAATGCAGTAAAGTAAAGCTAAATATTTCAGAATAGATCTGCTGACTATATATAACATTATTCTCAATCTTTGCTCATTAAAAATCAACAAGGGAGTTTTAAACAAAATCAAGAACATTCAAAGCCCAGGCCATTGCCACTGCAGTTGACTCAAAATGACTGGGTTGTAACTGAGCCGCTGGTGCTTTTGCAGGCTCCTCCAATGATTTGTGCACAGTCAAATTTGAGAATTGCTGACATCTGGAAATGACATCTTAAAAGGTGGCAGACATGGAGTTACCAAAGTTAATTGTACATACTGTGGATTGTATATAAAATTAAATAATTCAATAAACTTTTTTTCCTCATTTTCCCAAGATAAAATGATTATTTAAAAAGCAAACCACACCATGTAGAAATCAATGTTCTCTCCCATACTTCTGTGCATTTGGGGACTATGGAAATTTAACAGTCGCTGCCAAACATCTTCTAATTAACATTTTCAGGTTACAACAGTTAAGTTTTCAAAAAGAATCTTTTGGAAAAACAAGCTATTTCCTTGGCTCATAGTTTCCTTTTTGTAGAATGCACCAATAATCTTTCCAAGAAGTTCCCAAAGAGGGAAACTACCAGCATGTTCATTGTCATTCTCTCTCTCTTTTCTCTGTCTGCAAATAAATAAATAAATAAAATGTATAAAAAGCTATTTTTCCATATATAAAAACACATAAAGGTCCCAGTGGGAAAAGGGATGATTTTGGACATTACATGTTCATATATTTAAATTGTCTTTTATTACAAACTAAAAAGAAATTATATTACAAATTGCATGCATGCATCAAATAAGATGTGTATAAGAGTAGAGGAGATTGAAAAAGCAGAGGACAAGCTCAGCTTAAAGATAGTCAAGTGTGTGTAGTTCTTAAAATACTAAGGCTAAACCTTATTCAGACCACATGGCTGCCAGTTTGCTACTTCTGAACTATAGTGAATTTTGTACTTAGTGTTAGTTTTGTAGGTTTTTATACTCTCCAGTGTTTTATTAATATTTTCCACATTAAAAATTTTGGGTATAATTGACAGTAATTGCCTTCTTATATTGCTCCCTCTTCCTTTCTCTTCCCCAGTTCACAGATTTGGAATGCACATGTGCATTGTGTCCTCATAGTTATTTGTCAATGGTCCAACAGCAGCCAGTCATGGCTATGCCACCATGAAGTGTGGACTTCCAGGATTGAACGTTCTTTTTAAAACTGGAAGTTCATAGCATATTTTATTGTTTGCCAGGCCTCAAACCAGGACTAGACTTAATATGTTATTTCTTTCTACTATACATATTTACTCAAGGAATTTAGTGTGCATGACTAGAATCATTTTATTGTATGTATTACAGCAACAGTGGGTTCTTTAGTACCAACTAAATGAAGCTTGGAAAGCAGTGATATAAAAAACAAAGTATTTCAAAAGTAGACCTCAGAGGCAGACCTGACTCTTCTTGTGTGATTGGGGAAACCAGGCTGTGTTGTTTATACTAGAAACATGTGCTAGAACAAGAGGATAGTATAATTTATCATACCTGCTTACATAGTTAATTCTCAAAGATGAAATGACAGGAAAGTGATAGTCTCAACAATACAGAAGTGTCTTTAATTGTTCAGAGATTTATTATTATCTGTTTTATTACTAATATAATATGCAATATTTGTTTCTAATGTGTTTAGTACTATATAGTTTCTTATTTCTTCCTCCCTCAATATGAAAGTTTATCAGCAAGCCAAAAATAAACAAACATGTCAAAAACAACCAGGAAAAAGTCTTAGTGTCTTTCCCTGTAGTGGTGAGATCCTCATGTGCAAGGGCAGAAAATGAAACTCCAGTGCTCTCAGCCTCTACAGGGGTGGGATTGCTTTTCCATTCTACTTGGTAATAAATCAAATTTTACCTTTAAAAAGGCTATGCCGAGCCTGATATGGTCCCACACCTGTAATCTTAATCCCAGAATTCAGGAGGCAGAAGCAGGTGGATTGTTATAAATTTGAAGACAATCAGGGCTACATAGTATGTGACAGGGATACACAGCAAGTCAGACACAAAATATAAATAAATAAATAAATAATAAATAATAAATAAATAAATCTGTAGCAGTCAATGTAAGTGTAGAACTACAACAGTCCAAAAGGGAGAATTTTGAATTCTAATATCAAAAGGAAAGGCAGTGATCACAAATTTTCTTGGTAGGATTCTGTAAATCTATCATGCACTTCTTCCTGATATCAACCTTCCTGCAACATAGTTTCCTTTATTCCACTACCCAGGGCCCTGAAGGATGAAATCTTCAGGGCTTCCAATTCAACATTCCATCTCATAGTCTTCCCTGTCTAAGCAGGAGGATGTCTTTATAATGTGTGTTTACGAAAACTTGACTTAATGTTTTCCACATGCTCTGTTGATTTTAAACAGAGCAAGTTCTCCCTGACACTCCTTTCAACAAGTCAGGTGCCATCCTTTCTTTCTCTTTTTCTTCCCATGATTCACCTAAGTTTAAATTCTATAACTTCTCTTCCTGCAAATATTATACATCTAGCATATCTCACCTATACATTAGTATTACTTTTTTTCTGAAGTCTTACAGCATTAAAGCTAGAATTCAGAACGTGCTTTCTCTGCATTGGTTATCAACTCTTAAAAGTCATATCTTTTCCATGTAGCATGGCACTGAACATATTAGAGATGTTCCTGAATGTTACTATACAATCTGTGGTGTCTTTACTATACATACACAGCTCGAGACATTTCAGTTAATGGGCACAGAACTCAGTGTTCTAGAGTAAGAAATTCAACACCTCTTATTAATGTATTATTTTACACAACTATCACCAGGTTTTTGACCTTTTCTTACTTGTAATCCTTCCTTTCTCCAGGATAGAAATATGATTAATCCAATATTCTTTCCATTTTTTAAAATTTTGTCTTTAAATGCCTTCTTATTCATTTCAGAATGCTTGCAGATTTACTGATTATCCTTATTTTCTTTTATTTAGGTTATACTCTACTTAGCTTTTGAAAATGGGTAACCAATTTTACCATTTTTTTGTTGAACACCCTTTCAATTTTCGTAGTTATGAGTCCCATCATTTCCAGCTATTTCACAAGATTCAGAGGTATAGAATTACTTCTAGTCTTCATGCCAGGGTATTTCATGAATCCAGAACTTTGCAAATGCTGTGGACTTTACTGAAATGTCCTCTGCCCTGTGTTTTATCTGGCTCTGGAGTCACTTGATTCCCCTTAGCAGAGATCATCTTTCTACTTTGTAATCTTCAGTTCCTTGACATACATCACATCTTGCAGTTATCAAAACTTCATTAAAATAATGTGTATACATATCCATATGCTTTTCTATGCCATCAACTCTCTGTGATAGGGAAAACTACTCTTGCCCTCAACCAACATCCAATGAAGCAGGCCTTTTCTCTACTGATTGAAAGCAGAAAGAATGGTTTATCTGGTACCAAAGATGAAAAATCTGATATCTATGAGTATCCTATAAAAATATTATATTAAAATGGACAGGAAATGGAACTACTTTATTTGGCTGATGTCAGGAGTCTGAGAAAAATTGTAAAACAAATGGGAGTTTGGGAATGATGAAGATTAAGGATTTGGCTGCAAAGTGGAAACAGGCAGAATGGGCTCTTGGCTCAGAATAGCAGCCAGCTCTCATTAGAAAAGTTTAGACTCTGCCAACAAGTATTGAATGGTCGTCTATTCCCTAAAAACTATTTGCTTACTTAAGCCTATTGTACCAAGATCTGAAAATGTCAGCTCAGAGGAAAATTATAGGTTATGCTCATGCGCATGCCACAGTACATGTGCATAGGTCAGAGAACAGCTACTGGTCTGTCCTCACCATCCAGCCTGTTTAACTAAGGGTGTCCTGTCCATTGCTGCAGTCACAGGCTAGCTGGCCTCCAGCCTTCTGGGGGATCCTCCTGACTTCACTTCGCATCTTGCTATAAGCATGCCGGGATCATAGACACTTGCTACAGTGTCTTGCATTACATGGGTACTGGGAATCTGGACTCAGGTACTCACCTTTATATGGATGTCAAATGCTATATCTACTGAGCCATCTGCCTAGCCCAATCTAACCTTTCCAGGGTCTGTCCAGCAAATACATTCAGAATGAATCTGAGGGGAAGTGATTATTAGAAGGGCCAGAGGTAGCCATTAAACACATGTAAATATGCATGCGGAGTGATATGCATTGAGCCAGCTCTTGGGCAGGGCAGAGAGAAAGAGTTGGCAAAGATTCCGGCCATTTAGTTTTCAAAGTAGAAGAAACATATGAAAACAATACCTTCCATACTGAGGAATACATGAGTAAGTAAGAATGGTAACAGAAAAACTAGAGCAAGGGCAATTGGCCCAGGAAGGGGCAATAGGTTATAGGAAGTATGGCGAGGCACACTGTGTACAGAGGGTTTTAAAAGTCAGTGAGCTGGCACCAGGGAGTGAAATTTGAAAAATATGGTAGCTATTGGACCCTTTGTTTTTAATAGAAATCAAATCACTGCTCAAAATCTTCTTCACCTTGTTGGTTCTAACTCAAATTCATTTAAATTAAAATAAAAGAGAGTCTTTAAGAAACCAAATGTAAACCATGTGTACAAGTTATATAACATATTTATGTATAATAAACACATGGTGGGCTGGAGAGATGGCTTAGCAGTTAAGCGCTTGCCTGTGAAGCCTAAGGACCCCGGTTTGAGGCTCAATCCCCCAGGACCTACGTTAGCCAGATGCACAAGGTGGCGCACGTGTCTGGAGTTCGTTTGCAGTGGCTGGAGGCCCTGGCACGCCCATTCTCTCTCTCTCTCTCTCTCTCTCTCTCTCTCTCTCTCTCTATCTGCCTCTTTCTTTCTCTGCCTGTCACTTTCAAATAAATAAATAAAAATAAACCAAAAAAAAATTTAAAAATAAACACATGGTGAATTCATCCACTGAAAGCTACTGTGTTTCACTCTTACTCTTGCTGTTTTATGATATAAGTATGAAATGAAACTTTGATTGTATAACATTTATTTATATTTGTTAATGACACAGAAGCAAGGCTCAGGATAATTAGCACCCAGAGAAAATACCCATAGTGAGTTTCATGAGTATGTCAAGAGTTGGAAGCTGGAAGACCACATGGCCAATCGTAAAACACCTCAGGGATCTATGTTCACTTGTTCATAAATATTCTATTTAATTCAATAGTACTATGATTGTAATGAATCATTTCAATATCTAGAGTTTACATCTAAACTAGCGTGAATTTTGTTGTAAGTTAAAAAATCTATCAACAATACTAGTTGCTGATCTTACTGGGTGTGTGCTTTTCCCAGTTGCTAAAGCTATCCTGTAGACCATACACTCTTTATAGAACTGCCAAATCTGACATGTTTTATCAAGAAACATAATAATATTGAGCACATCCCCCCCATACACATAAAGAACAGCAACAAAACCTTTTCCACTCCATGACATTTGTTCATTTATCCAGAATTTATAAGCACAGGATATGTTGCTTTACCTCTCTTGTAGAATAAACATGCTAGTGAGAAGAGATACATATGTGCAAGTGTAAATAATAAAAGAGGAATGCTGGTACTCACTGGAGAAGTTTCATTTTATGACAGGGCCAACTCTATAGTATAAGACCTTGGATCATACATATGAAGGCTGAGGAAGAAATATGGATGTTCATTTTATAAACAATGGGAGTAGCAGGTGTATGGAAAGAAAGGTTACCGCTGATAACATTTATGCTTTTGTAGTATTAAATTGATGACAGCTTTAACAGCTCATAAACTGAAGCCAACTTTCTAAATGATCATTTCATTCAAGAAAAGTAATCATAAACTAGGGGGAAACTCCTGAGATATTAATCTTGGCAGCAGACAGCAATGCTAGGCCCAAAAGCTTAATGGGGCTGAGCTGAATGGGACATAACAAGATGATATCCTAACAGTGTACAGTCTGTGTCCTCGGACAGATGAGGAATATTCTTTTGCCATTCACTTCTGAACAAGAGAGAACATAAAGTGCCAGTTAAACTGAGTAATGTTGCATAACTAAATCACAGGGCTTTGTTCCATTCTCTAGTAGACAGCAAAACTCCAAGTGGAAAGTACTGTTTTAATAAAAGTTCTGAGAAGCAGTCCTCAGAGCTCTGTAGTATCTGCATGAAGAGAAATGCATGCTATAGAATCTTCAACCCTATAAATCTACATACATGAACAAAAGTTATATATGCATATGAAAGCTACATAAAATAAGCATAGAGTATATTTAAGGTGAACTTTTCTGAACTAGCTGTGGAAGCAATGTGGAAAGGAATAAATCTGCAATTTAATGTTAAGCAATTGTTACTAAGTTTGGAAAATGTGTATGACTAACTACCATTGGACTGGCCTATGCTTATTTTCTGAATAAAGCAAAACAATGGGTGTGATGTATGATATAGCTTTCTGGAGCTTTTTTTATTGAGTCATATTTATTCAGTGTGGAGGACATGGCTACAGGTTTGAGGTGAGTGATGATAGAGGAGGCCTGTGCACATAGAAAATTGCAGGGGTGAATCCATTGTGACCTGGAAGGCTCACCTATAGATAAGATGCCTCGGCTTCCCTCGATAGCACTTTGAATCTTTACATTCTCTGGGGTTCTTCACACTGCTTTAGACACAGGTCTTTGTCATTAATGAGAATCGCATGAGTAGGTCCCTGAATGACACTTTGGAGACCTGAGGGACAAATTTTTAACAAGCAAACCCTTCTGGCTATAACATGAAAGAGAACCTAGTGTTTAAGATGGTATGGGAATAAAAGACAGAGGTAATTTGCACTGCTGAGGAAATAATTATTAGTTCCACATTTCTTTCCATGTGGTAGGTAGAGGATAGGGGACCAGGTATGTTCAAGTTAAGGAAATTTCAGTTTATTTTTCTTGGGGATAACATGTAGCATTAGGGCAAGTTTCTAAAATTTGAAAGATTTCTGTGGTCCATACTATACACAGTATAAAGGAAACACCAATATTTTCTTGTTCTTATTAGCTGCCTGTATTATAAGAGCTTTGAGACTACTATGCTAACAAATATCTAGGTGTTTTTCTCATCAAAGATGCCCTCCCTGTAGATGGGAGAAGTATGCAGGGGAGTGGTGGGGAAGCCTTGAGAGAAAAGCTCCATTTCACTGCATATGCCAGCTTGCTTTACACTGAAAAACAGCGCCCTAACTTTACTTACTTAAAACCTGGGGTTCCCAGGCCTACTCACACAACTCACAGTTTCCCATTGATACTGGGGATGCTGATTTTGTAAGACTAGGACTAAGACACAGGAATTTTACTACATTTTATTTAGAGTACAGGTCTAATCAATACATAGTAATGTAGCAGTTGCCTCTCCATACAACATTCATTTCACAACCCTCTGTCCAACCAATTATCACTTTTAAAAAATCTGTATGGGTAAGAGATTCAGGGAACATTTAAAAGGGTCCTGACAACCTATTATTTCCAAATCCTGTAGAGTGATCTGGCTTAGATCTCACTGGCATTGTTTTAAAGCATGGACATACATTTCCCTTTTAGTATACTGTTACAGATAACACTTCCTACTTTTTTTTCTTTTTCTTTTTTTGGTTTTCAGAGGTAGGGTCTCACTCTAACCCAGGCTGACCTGGAATTCACTATGTAGTCTCAGGCTGGCCTTGAACTCAGAGTGATCCTCTTAACTCTGCCTCCCAAGTGCTGGGATTAAAGGCGTGTGCCACCATACCCAGCAACACTTCCTACTTTTTTTTTTTTTTTTTTTTTCGGTTTTTCAAGGTAGGGTCTCACTATGGTCCAGGCTGACCTGGAATTAACTATGTAGTCTCAGGGTGCTTTGAACTCATGGCGATCCTCCTACCTTTGCCTCCAGAGTGCTGGGATTAAAGGCATGCGCCACCATGCCCGGCTAACACTTCCTACTTTTGAGAGCATAATGAAATGTGCTTCACAAAAATGAGACATGGATTTAAATTAGCAAAACCTTGTTGAAAATATTTTCAAAGTATATATCATGCATTTTTCTAATAGTCATAATCTTTGATTTTATGATGTGATTTTTGACAGTTTTTTTAAGTATATTGTTCTGAATAAATGAATTCACATAGAAGTTATCCTTAAAAGATATGCAAATGAACAATAACAATATGTAAATATGTAAATGAAAGAGTATATAGATAATTAAACATGTCAGTATTTATATAATAAAATTTACCAATTATGATTAAATAGAAAATATAAAATCTATTTATTTATTTGTGATATAATAATGACCCTGACAGTATTTAGTGAACCCTTCAAATATCTATGTCAATATGCTCTATAGTTTAAGAAAGTACCAAAGTCTTAATAGCCACTGACAATAATGGTTAGAATATCAGAAATGTTATCTTCTGTCCTGGTGCAATGGATTTTAATTTCACATACTAAGCATTCATTTCTTTCAAATGCCAAAAACAATACCTAGAAAATATATGAAAATATTATGTTATTGATAGTAGTAACCATGGGACATTTTGTGCTTGGAAAACATAATCTAAAATGTTTACTTTTTTTTTCTCCTTTGCCATATAAGATCATAATCCAACATCTTGTGTCCAACATATTTTGATCTACAAAGAATTTGACTCCAACTTCTTTTCCACACCCTTGGGATCACTTTAAAAGAAATCTCATACCTGAATAGAATCTGAAAGAGAGCCAGTCTCCAGATAGTTAGCCCATTTAGTGCTGGAAAGTGCTACATGAACTACTGGGGAAAAGTGGACAACAACAGTCTAAGTAACCAGCGGTCTAAGCTACTCAGAAGCAAATACCCTGAAAAGATGTACACACCAGTGCAATAATGGCACACAGCTTAGGTGGGTAACCAGTATATTTCTGATTGGCTAAAAGATCTGCTCAGCCCTACTAATACATTCTCTATAATACTTTAGAGGATGAAAAAATTTGTGTTGTTTTCAGCCACCAAGTTTCTTCTCTTGAAGCACTAGGATAAAAGATAGTCCCATGTGCTAAGTCATATGTGGGCAATTTCCAGGCTTCTTTTCTCTCATTTATTGAAAATCTTGGGCTCTTTAGTTCACACAAGTTTTCTTAGTAGATATTTGTCTAATGCTCAGATTCTTTTTGCCAATGTGGTAAAATTAATAGCTTCTGAAAATGCAGTCTGAAGCCACATTATTTTTCATTCCTTAGGCAATTATGCCTATACCATTATTTCCTGAAAACCAGTTCTCCAGTCCCTCTCCCTGGGTATACATCTATGTACCTACTTACATGAACATCTGCCATCATTTTCACACAGGCCTCTCAAATTCTTACTACAACTAAGCACAGTTCTTTTCTTCTTCTTTCACTATCAAAAAAACCTCAGTAAAAGCTACCAACAATTACATGGATCCTCTGACTTAAAACTTAGAATTCATAATGTATACCTTTCCACTGCATACAATCAATCAACAAGCTTGATCAAGTCTGCTTGTTAGATACCAATTGTGGCCAATATCAATGCAAATGCCCTGTCTCAGATATGGTGCTTATGTAGCCATTTCATGAGATATCATATACTGCATAAGAAATGACTTGTGAGGGGCTGGAGAGATGGCTTAGCGGTTAAGTGCTTGCCTGTGAAGCCTAAGGACCCCGGTTCGAGGCTCAATTCCCCAGGACCCACGTTAGCCAGATGCACAAGGGGGCGCACGCATCTGGAATTCGTTTGCAGTGGCTAGAGGCCCTGGCGTGCCCATTTTCTCTATATATCTCTCTCTCTCTGCCTCTTTCTCTGTTGATCTCAAATAAATAAATAAAATTAAAAAAAAAAAGAAATGACTTGTGAGGCAAGAACTTTACCAACTGAATTATCTTCCCAGTCTGCTTATTTATTTAATAGCTTTGTAAATGTAAAATATAATAATCTTTACATATTAAGTATGTAAAGTATGTAAACACTTCATTTGTGTGTACCCATGAAACCCATCACTACAATCAAGATGTGAACCTATCTCCCCAAATTTATTCTTCCCGATTTTTCTCATAAATCATTCCATAGTTCTCATTCCTAATATAGTCATAGCATACAAATATTTCTGACAGTGTTGTAATCAGAGTATCTATTATTGATGAATCAATAAGCAACAAAGATTAAAAAATTACATATAGCAGAATACACAGAAAAAAATCTATGTCCTTGTGATAGCTAACTTTGTAAAACAATGTAAAGCCAGGTAAGACTGAAAATTATGCTTTGTCAAAACAATTAATTATACTTAAAGGTATTTAAGTAGAAAAGCAAGGGTTTGAACAACCTATAAAATATCCTTTTGAGCATTTATATTCATATATATTCAATTTCTATGTGACCAGAAAGGATACTAACATCAACTTAAACCCTAGAAGTGAGGAAATTATAGGTAATTTTAATTTTCCTCTTTTTGAATTTTCAAAACTTTCATAGAACATGTATTATAACATGCTGAGTAGGTCCTTCTTGTGTCTTGTAATTTTGCCTAATGCCCCATACTGTAGAGAAGAGGTGGTGAGTGTCACCACATCCTAACCAGCATAGCCAAAAAGATATCAAACACTCCTTTTTGGAATTTACTATGAGCTAGTCAAATCCATCTTTCTGCTATAATCCCAATCATTTCACCCAGAATAAAAAAAAATCAAAAGTCAGAATTCTGGTGAAGAGGAAAGTTGGCAGAAAATGAAATTTCTAGGGTATTTTCCACCACATCATACTGATGGGGGAAAGGTGAGAGGGCATTTCTTTAAGTGATTGTTATGCTTCAAAATTAACTACACTTGGAAGTTCAAGGTAGTAATGAGAAAAGGAAATAAGCATTTCTGACAAGCCACATTCATGCTGGGCTGCAGTTAGACCCAGTCTATCCAAGCTGCTGCCTGTGGGCATGAAATATGGTGATGGTTTTAGGTGCACCAACTGAAATCCTAGGGTATTTTGGAGATTGTGGGTGCAAATCTTCTCAAGGAACTGATATGATCACTAGGGTTATTTTCTAGATTCCCTAGGAAAGACAGGCTTACAAGAACATGTATGAAGAAAAAGAGGGTAAGAGTACCTCAAAATAGGACTGGGTTAACACTGCTCTTAAATATGGTTAATTCTGTTGTACCAAGAGAGTTATTGCAATGAATTTATAGCAGGAATTTAACCAATTCGTTAATAAAGAATATTTATTCATTCATATACTTAGTCAGTAAATATGTATCCAGTTAAGCATTGGCCAAGCCTAGTGCTGTGCTCAAACAAGGAACTGGCTCCAGTATGATCATTAGAAAAAAAAAAAAAAAACCTGAATGATAAGCAACTTGTGTTATATATAACAGTTGATAGTCTACTTGGATTAGTGTAAGAAAATACTACAGATCTGAAGATTAAACAATCAGAGATAATGTTTTGCCATAATTAAGGAGACTGGTGATTCAGTATAGAGGGGTTAAAAGGATTAGCTGACAGAAACCTTTCCCCTTGAGATGCTGTTGACTGCTTTCTGTTCACTGCACTTACAAGACCTTTACTTTACCTGTCATAGAGGAGGTAATGGAAGAATGGACAGGAAAAGAGAGAGGGGAGACAGCTCTCTGATGCCTCCTTTTTCTATTAAGTAGAAACTGTGTATACACACATCATATGTGCTATCATTTCCTTCCTCCCTACCCTTATTCCACGAAGGGCCCTCCTCAGTGAGTTTGCTAGTGTTCACCATGGAGTTGTGGGTTATGAGTTGTGAGAGCAGAAATCAGTAGTCATTGTGTGTGGGGGTGTGGTACCTCCAGATATTTCCTCCCACCCTGTGGCTCTAGAAATCTTTCTGCTGCTTCTTCCGCATAATTCCCTCAGCCTTAGTGGGTGTGTTTTACTTCTACTTTAGTGCTGAGCTCTCAGAAACTTCTGCATTTCTGCTTTGGTACATTTTGAGTATCCTCAGTGTCTAGCACCATAACCCTGGTCAGGTTGCCAGGCTCACCATGGAAGCAGCTCATCTGGTCAATTCCACTTTGGTTTCACCTGGGCCATAGCTAATGTGCAAGGGGTGGTTTATCTCCTGCCAGGGAGCCAGCTTTCTTTTATTGTCTCGTTTATAGATTTGGGTTTTCCTTGGTTCTTGCTTCATTCTGAAAAAGAAAAACAGATTCTCCAATGGAGAGTGAGGTCAGCATAGGTCAAAGGGTATAAGCATTGTTTAGAGAGATTATGATGGATGTAGTGTCTCATTTAGGCAAAAAAACTAGTGGGAGATTCTCGTTGGAGTCCATAATCTTGGTCTCCATAGGCTTCTGACGTGTATTCCAGTTCCAGCTATGGGTTCCTCTCCCGTGAGCAGATTTCTTAGCCAATCAGTAAGCCATTGGGTTACCCATCTAGGCTGGGTGCCACCACTGCACAGGTGTGTATGTCTTGTCAGACTGGTCGCTTTTGTATAGCAGTGTCCCCTACTTGATCACAACATTACTGGCCATTTCCCCCCAGCAGCACATGTAGTGCTTTCCAGCACTATATGGGCTAACTATCTAGGTACTGGCTTCTTTCCAGATTCCAGCTGGATAACTCAATGTTCGGTGTCAGCAGCATGTGATGTCTTCAACAATGGGGTTTTATGAAAACAATAAACCTGCCACATTAGAACCTTGCCTTTATGATATCATTTCCCTTTTTACTCTTAATATAGCTGCATTGAGAAGTAGTGCCTCCATAATAAATTTCAGAGTGGTAAAAAAAAAAAAAATGCTTGGCCTATAATGTAGTTTCATAGAGATTTTTCAGGTAGAAATGGAGGAAACACTCATGTAATAGTGATGGGAAAGGGTCACCCCAGGATTTTTTTTTTAGCTTCTTCACTTCTAAGTCACAGGATTTTGCAATGCCTACTTTCTTAGTGGTGCCACCATATTTTGGATCTGGGGACTTCTCACTTTGCTTTCTCCTCCTTTCATGAAAGGTATTACAGAAAAAGAATAGAAGGTAGAGACAAACATAGCTGGGAGTGGTGGTTCTGTCCTCTAATCCTAGCACTCAGGCGGCATAGGCAGCCAGCTTGACCTACATAATAAGTTTCACAGCAAGACCTATTCTCAACAAACAAGCAAATAAAAAACAGATGTTATAGCCATAATGCCTGCAAGATAGAATTTCCACTCGCCTGCCATTGGATATTAGTATCATAGCAATATGTCTCCTACAGTGGTATGCTATCATGCCAACCAAGAAGCAGATTGCATAAAATGGGTCTACAAAAATCTTAATAAACATATGATACCATATTGGCCTTCCACTTGGGCTTCAAATTTTTTAAAGTGGATATCTAGAATTAGATAGTCAAATAACATCATTTCCATTGTTAGTATTATAATGTGCATATAAATTATAAACATAATCTTGAAGATTCAGGTTTGTAGCCATTTCTTATATTTAACTAGAGAACATGAGTGAGATGATTTGGTCAGCCTGAATAAACAAAAAGATACCTTTTCATCAAAATATGAATGACCTAACAAAAATGTAAAATTTCTATTTGACCACTTAGTATTTAGTATCTTAGGAAAGTCATTGTATGGAAGCCTAAACCTAACCCCATGAGTTATGTCCTAACATTCTCTTTACTTTTTAGAGCAAGCATAGCAAGGTTAAGTAAATTGTCTACATGTAAAACATCAAATGTTAAAATGCAGACCTGGGATTGAAGCCCTGTGTTCTGACTTCCCAGCTTTTGGTCCTAACTGCTAAAATATGCTGTTAAGCAAAACAGAATAGTTGCTTATCTGTAATACCAAGAAACAAAATATTATTAAAGCCAAATTTTACCTGTGATAAAATAATTATTCCCCTTTTGTCTTCCACAGACTTAATTTTAAATTTCTCAAATTCTATCATATGACAAGTTCTTAAAATTAACAATAGATTTAAAAATGCCATGCTACATGTCTGTCATCTATTTCAGAACATAAAGCAAGGATAAATGTCTAGCAGCAATGCAGAAAGAAAATAATTTTTACATATTTTTACATATTATTAAGAATCAGCCTTGTATTTCCCTCTTATGAGTAGTGTAGCAAAGACCCGCAGCGTCTACCATGTTAAGTGTGGGTTCAAGAGATTACTGGCACTGATGGACCTCCAGTTCAGTTATTTCCTTCCCCTTACAACCTCACATCGCTATACATCTGTTTTGTTGATTCAGAAGAGCACTTGAAATGCTTTACAGTTGATTTTGACAAGTGCTACAATTTGATAGGGGAAGATAATTCTTGCTGAGTTGATTTTCAAAGTACAGAAATTAGACTTTTGAGTAGATATTACCTTTCTTTATGATCAGAATTTTCATTTAATATACAGCACACTTAAGCTTTGTAATCACATTTCTCCTTTCTGAAAAAAAAATGTGACGGGTATCTTTGATCTCATGTATTAAAGCATCACATATTAAAATCTTATCCAGATGCCAATTGTTTTCTTTGTTGCAGATAAAGAATGTCTGTCAAATTTTAAAATATCAGATTTATAAAATGCTATATGAATATGAAGTGGCCTTTTAATTAAATGAGGTTCTTCTGATCATGTGACTGGGCTGATGGATGAGTTCTTGGGATGTACATTTTCTGCACATCTCTAAATTCACTAAATGAGAATTAATCAGCAGCGCTTTAAGAATCACACACTTACTATGGATAGAATAGACAATTTGTGAAGTAAGATGTATGGACATGATTTTGTTTATCTTTCAAAGTATTTTTTATCACAGAGACATTCTTATTTAATGATAAGAAATACTTTAGTGTTCAGTATCCTGATGAATTATCATGGGTTTACTTTGTCTTGCTAATTATATGCCCACGTTTGAAAATTTTTAAATATAATTATTTTTAAAGCTTCTCTAATGTTAACACAAGACTTTATTTTGATTTAAAGAAAACTGAGTGGGTTGGGGCTTTGGGATCTCCACTCTGTTTATGATACTTTTTCTGCAAGGTAACTTCAGACATTAAAGCCTTATGATTGTTATGATGTAAACTAGAACCTGAACCATGCTTCCATGTTGGAAAAAGTATTTCTAAGCATGTGACCCATTTTTGTGAATATGCACACATTATATACAAAATAGTGAGAAATATATTGTTAGCATGAGATAAATGCCACAATCTGTGTCCCCAATGAAAACATTGGTGTTAGGGTTGTTAGAGATTCCTTGGCAATTAAGGCACTTGACTTCAAAGTGAAAGGACCCAGATTTGATTTCCCAGTACTCACATAAAGCAAGATGCACAAGGTGGCACATGTGTCTGGAGATTGTTTGCAGTTGCTAGAAGCATTTCAGTGCCCATTCTCTTCTCCCTTTCAAATAAATAAAAAATAATATCCTTCAAGGAATTTAAAGTACTTAAGAAAAAAAGAAAGTACTGGTGTCAGTCATTCCATGTTATCAAACAGAATTTCAGAATTATCTTTCTACTATTTAGGAATACTGTTGACAATATGGTTGGTATCTCCTACTTCTCTAACCAGCCACCCACTTTTTGAACCCAAACAAATAATCCTACCTTTAATTTTTTTCTGGTGCTCTCCTGGACTAATAAACAGACTTTTGCTAGCATGTATCAGTAGTGTAAAATAACGAGGTTCATTATGACATTTTCATGCTTGTGTATAAAGTAATTTGATCATGTATACATATATCCATTACCCACTCATATTCTCTCCCTGCCCTCCTAATCACTCTTCTTTCCAAATAACCAACTTTCTACTTTCTTGTCTTGTTCTTTAAATCTGGAATTCATATATAATTACATAATTCTTAGTTTTGTAATGAGTATTAAGTGTTATTTGAATATATGCATTTATTCTATTCTTCCCATCTGAAGAATATCAAGGAAATTGTTCAGTTGCGTAAGTCACAAAATCCACATTCATACACCGAGTGTCCTGAGTTTTTTACTTTTCTAATGAGACTTCTGAGATGATAAAATAAAATGAATAATATAAAGCTTTAATTCAGTACTTAAGAAATCCTCAAAATTTGATAACTGATTAATTTTAAAATATCACAGATGCTACTTTCCCAGTTACTACGTCATGCGTGCTTCATTAAAATACAAATTTTATCCTAATTTTTGTATTTCATTTTCTACCCACTTCTCTTCCACAACAATACTATTTTAACATATCACTTTCTTTTTTTTTTTTTTTGGTTTTTGGTTTTTCGAGGTAGAGTCTCACTCTAGCCCACGCTGACCTGGAATTCACTATGGAGTCTCAGGGTGGTCTCGAACTCACGGCAATCCTCCTACCTCTGCCTCCCGAGTGCTGGGATTAAAGGCGAGCGCCACCACGCCCGGCTTCACTTTCAATTTGTAATTCATCCATTAAATAGAGGCTGCAGTTCATAGCTAAAGCCATAGACTTCATAGATTTCTATATGGCTCTGGGGATTGAACCCAAGGTTTGTGTATGCTAGTCAAGCACTCTCTACCTACTGAGCCGCAAACATGTACTCAGAGATTTCTATTACCTGACTGGAAAAAGTTTATAGCCTTGTGCATCTGTTATTCCCTTATATGATAAGCCTATTATCCATCCTCACTGGATTAACTTTCACTGCCAGTTTCACCACATTTTCACTTGTAATGAGGTGAGTATGATAATCAGCTAACCAAAGAGCTTTTAAAAACTTTTTATTTTTCCCTCATACTATTTTGGCCAGTTCTTAGAATCATTTTGAGGATACATACAGTTCAGCTTCAATTATCTGAACAAGTAAAGGCAAGAATGATGAGAATTAAATTGTTATTAACTATGACAGCACTTAAAAGTCTCTGGATTTATGCTTATAGACCTATCTGGACACTTATTTCTAAAGAGCTGGAGTATGTTGTCTTACTTTGGTGAAGAACACCTATTTAACGTTGTTCGACTTCTCTTTGGTGAATCATAATTCATGTTATCAAGGTTATTACATGTTCACTACTAAGGAATACAAATATAAAGTTATAGAAAAGATGCTTAACACATGCTACTCAGATCATTTCCAGCTAACTTTATGCTTATCTGTCATTTTGATTAAAAGAGGAAGAGACCCAGCAAGGGAGACCGTTGACCTCTCCCCCATTTCTACTCAAATCAGAAAAGTTTCCCACAGAACAATTTATCCAGGTAAAAGAAAATAGGAAAATGATGTGTAGAATTAGATCATTCCCACCAAAAGGCTTTTCTTTCCCTCCCTTTCTGTTTTGGTTCCTCCCCTTTTTTTTTCTTTATTAGTTAGTTTTGTATTCAGCAAATACAGTCAGTTTGGTACCATTATTAGGCTCATCTGTGACCTACCCCTCCCCGTGGCCCCTCCTTGTTGAGGTACACGGGTCATGCATTGTGGAGTTAGTCCACAGTTATGGGTAAGATAAATGTCTCTGCATATCATTACCCAACGTGTGGCTCTGACACTCTTTCCGCCCCCTCTTCCACAAAATTTCCCTGAGCCATGTTGGGTTCATTTTTGGTCTGCTTCAGTGATGAGGTGTTGGGGGCATCTGAGGCTCTGGCCCTCTGATTTGGTAGGAGTTGATTTTTCTCTGTGTTGATCTCCTTCCCCCTTGTGATGGTATCTGGTTCATCAGGAAAACAGCACCCTTGCTTGTTTCGCCAGTTTTTCTAAGTTTCAGCCGGGGCCCTTTTGAGGTATGATGGGGTGGCTCTCTCCTTAGGATCTACATCTATCTGAAAAAGAGAAGCAGATTCTCCAATGGAGAGTAAGTTAGCACCAGGACAAAAGAGATAAAGCTTACTTTTTTATAGAGAATTTAATAGGTGTAGGCCTTCTTGTAGCCCATGATTGATGGTAGCTTGATATTGGCGAGTGGGCTTATGTTTGGATATGGTTCTGACTTGTTTCCCAGCTCCAGCTATGGGTCCCATACCACTGAGATCAGTTAGCCAAATTAAGAGCAGTTGGTTCCCCACCAAGGCTGTGTGCCACTATTGCACTTGTGTGGGTATCACAACAAGTTATTTGCTGCTAAGTAGGTTAGACCATGAGTTGCTTAGACAGATATTGGTCATTTTCCCCCAGTCACCCATGTAGCACCTTCTGGCACTAGACGCGCTGACTGTCTGGGGACTGACTGTCCTCCAACTTCCAGCCATGCCATTCTATTTTGCACGTCAACCACATAAGGTGTCTTCAGCAGTAGGGTCTTACCACTAACCTCTACTCCACAAAACTGGATAATGTGGAGGAGATGGATAAATTCTTGGACCCATACCATCTAACAAAGCTAAACACAGAGCAGATTAATCACCTCAATCAACCCATCACACTCATGGAGATTGAAAATGTAATAAAAAAAAAAAACTCCCAAAAAAGAAGAGTCCAGGACTAGATCGCTTCTCAGCTGAATTCTATCAAACCTTCATGGAAGAACTCAAAGAAATCTTCCTCAAATTGTGCCACACAATTGGTGAACAGGGAAAGCTACCCAACTCTTTATGAAGCTAGTATCACCCTAATTCCAAAACCAGGCAGAGATGCCACAAGAAAAGAAAACTACCAGCCTATTTCCCTGATGAACTTAGATGCAAAGATTCTCCCAAAATGAATCCAACAATACATCAAAAGCATTATCCACCTTCACCAAGTGGGATTCATCCCAGGATCCCAGGGGTGGTTCAACATACAGAAATCTGTCAGTGTAATACACCACATAAACAAGGTTAAACATAAAAACCACATGATCATTTTGATAGATGCAGAAAAGGCTTTTGACAAGATACAACATCACTTCATGATCAAAACATTGGAGAGAATTGGCATGGTTGGTTCATATCTTAACCTAATAAAGGCAATATACAAAGCTCCAAAGGCCCAAATAATACTTAATGGAGAGAGACTGGAGGAATTCCCATTAAGATCAGGAACAAGACAGGGTTGTCCACTCTCACCTCTGCTTTTCAATATAGTACTGGAAGTCCTAGCTCAAGCAATAAGAGAGGACAAGGAAATAAAAAGGATACAATTTGGAAAGGAAGAAGTTAAGTTAGCTTTATTCGCTGATGGCATGATTGTATATGTAAGAGACCTGAGAGACTCCATCCCAAAACTTCTGAAGGTGATTAACTCCTATAGCAAAGTAGCAGGATACAAAATCAATGCACAAAAATCAGTAGCCTTCCTATATGTAAATGACAAAGATATAGAGAAAGAAATAAGGGACATAGTCCCATTTTCAATAGCAACAAAAAAATAAAATAAAATACCTTGGAATAACATTAACCAAGGAAGTGAAAGATCTATACAACAAAAACATAAAAACACTCAAAAATGAAATTGAGGTGGACTTGAGAAAATGGAAAGACCTCCCATGTTCCTGGATAGGCAGAATTAACATTGTGAAGATGACAATCCTACCAAAGGCAATATACAGATTTAATGCAGTTCCAATTCGAATCCCTACAGTGTTCTTCACAGAGATAGAAAAAAATGATCTCAAATTTCATATGGAAACGCAGAAGGCCTCACATATCCAAACATATCCTCAGCAAATAAATACCTCTGGAGGCATCACCATACCTGATCTAAAGCTATATTACAAGCCATAGTAATAAAAACAGCATGGTACTGGCATAAAAACAGGATTATAGACCAATGGAATAGACTTGAGGACCCAGACTTTGGGTCAAGCAACTATAGCTACTTGATATTCAATAAAGGCCCGAACAATATAGGCTGGAAAAAAGACAGCATCTTCAACAAATGGTGCTGGACAAACTGGATAACCATATGCAGTAAACTGAAACTTGACCCACATATTTCACCATGCACTACACTCAAGTCCAAATGGATCAAAGACCTCAAAATAAGACCAGAAACTCGAATACTACTGGAAGAAAATTTCAGAAGTACTTTCCATGATATAGGAATGGAAAAAGACTTCCTGAACAAAACCCCAGTAGCTCACGAACTTAAACCATCATTCAACCAATGGGATCACATGAAGCTGAAGAGTTTCTTTTATTTTATTTTATTTTATTTTATTTTATTTTTTTGTTATTTTTATTTATTTATCTGAGAGTGACAGAGAGAGAAAGAGGCAGATAGAGAGAGAGAGAGAATGGGCGCACCAGGGCCTCCAGCCACTGCAAACGAACTCCAGACGTGTGCGCCCCCTTGCGCATCTGGCTAACATGGGTCCTGGGGAACCGAACCTCGAACCAGGGTCCTTAGGCTTCACAGGCAAGCGCTTAACCACTAAGCCATTTCTCCAGCCCCTGAAGAGTTTCTTTACAGACAAGCATACAATAAGCAAAGCCAATAGATTACACACAGAATGGAAAAAATATTTGCGAGTTATCCAACTGATAGAGGCCTAATCTCTAGAATCTACAAAGAACTCAAAAATCTAAACAGTAAGAAGTCTAACACCCCACTCACAAAATGGGGCAAAGAGCTGAACAGGCAGTTCACAGAGGAAGAAATACAAATGGCGAACACACACTTCAGAAAATGTTCATCATCCCTAATCATCAGAGAAATTCAAATTAAAACAACTATAACATTCCACCTTACCCCAATAAGGATAGCAAACATCAAAAAATCAAATGAAAATAAATGCTGGCGAGGATGTGGAGAAGTAGGAACACTCATCCACTGTTGGTGGTAATGTACGATGAATCAACCACTTTGGAAACCAATATGGAGACTTCTGAAAAAGCTGGCTATAGAGATACCAACACACCCAGTTATTCCCTTACTGGGCATCTACCCTAAAACCTTCTAACCACAGGCCCGAGGGATTTGCTCAACCATATTTGTAGTGGCTCAATTCGTAATAACTAAGAGCTGGAATCAACCCAGATGTCCATCACTAGAAGAATGGTTAACTAAGAAGTGGTATATCTACACAATGGAATTCTATACAGCAGTAAGAAAAAAATGACACAATGAAATGTGAGGAAAAATGGTTGAACCTGGAACAGATCATTCTCAGTGAACTTACCCAAATCACAGAAATTAAATCGCCACATATTCTCACTCATCCACAGCACCTAACCTGAATCTACCCAAGATACCTTACATATCCAGCAAGCATCTTGTGGACTAGACACTAGGATGGAAGGGGAGCGAGGGGAGGGCATCGAAGGGCTGGGAAACACAAATCTAGACCCAAACAGCAATGGTACCATAAAAATTCTACTTACTAAAAGACAGACCAAATGGCTGATCCTTCACCAGGCCCTTACAGGGAACACCTGAACCACAAGACACTGGAGAGGGCAGGATCACGACTAACCTTAATCTTCTACATCTTCCCTCCCTCCTTCTCCCTCTCTCTAACTCTTGTATATTAGTTATCATTTTCCTCATTTTCTTAGTGGGCACTGACCTGTAACTCCCAGTACCAGCATGGGGCTATCATTCACAATGAGCTTTTGATCAGAGAGACCTACAAGGTTTCCTAGAAGACAGACAGATTTCTGTCAGAGTACTTGATGACCCACCAAGGGTTCCTCCCTTTTTCACTTTTGTCCCCCTTCCTCCGTCCCTTCCTACATCTCTCTCTTTCTCACTCCTAGAGATAAAATTAGCATATCATAAAGTTCATCTTAAGTGTACAGTTCAATTAGCATTAGTGATTTTATACATCTTTGTAAGCATAACATAATGTAGTTTATCTTTCATTAAGTTTTTGAAGCATGGTCTTATTTTAAAGCCCTGTTTTACCAATAAGCAGACTAGAGTAGCCTAAAATTTATAGCAACTCTTCTGCCTCTACCTCCATAATTCTAAGATTTCAGGCAGGTTCCATCACACTGGGTTCAAAATGTATTTGAGAATATTTCTGCTATGCAAAATATCCCATACATGATTGATTACAATTCTTACCCTCATCTTCTGTTATTAAACCACCTACTGCATCTATGACCTGTCCTTCTAGAGATTCCTTATAATCTTACAAGTATGCCTCATTTAATCTGTTTGTTTTTCTTTTAGCATATTATAGGGGCTATATATTTTGCTTCATCTACCAGTAATCAGTTAGTTTTGATTGCTAAGGAGTATGTTATTGTACAGTATGGATCATTCACCAGTCGATATTTATTTACATTGCTTCCAATTGATGTATAATAAGAAGAAAGCTGTAATGTTTTCATTTTTTATTGAGGAATGGAAATACTGAGTTCTAATTAAGCATATGTATTCTCTCTAGATTTAATGTTTCTCAATGCCTATTGGGCAAGATGAACTTCATATTTTAGGACCCAGATTACTCTTCTTCTTTGCAACAGAAATTGTCCTCTTTAATACAGTTTCTTACTCTCTATTTTGAGTCCTAACTCTATAATGTATATATAATTATAACTAATCCTTGTTATGATCAATTACTTTCCAGGGATTGTGTCTCTTTGTCTTTGTATTTCCAGAAAGGCACACTGGGTCTTCGGAATTGTTTACTGAATTTAGCAAGTGAATTGAACTCATTATCTTTCTGCCTAAATCAACTTTCACTGGAACCAAGATATCTTTCAATCAAACTAATAAGAGTCTTGAACTCCTTTTCTATTTCCACACCAAATCTTTCTTTGTAGCTGTCTTGTTGATAACTTTTTCTATGTCAAGGTTTCATAGATATGTCAGTTTTGGTGCATACTTTTTCTACATTGTATATAAAAATGATAACTGAACAATAGTCAAATTATATTTGACAGTGAAGGCTTTCTTGAGAAAAATTGCTGTAAATTATTGGAGCTTGTCAACACCTGACTGTTGCTATGTTTGCTGATTAAATCACATTTATGTCACCCATTTTAAGCTATGTTTCAGACCATTTTTTTCAATGCTTATTCTACTCTCTATTCTCCTTGTTGTCTTAGGTAAATGCATAAATAATAGTCATGAAACAGTGTAAAAGAAAAACAGCCTGAATTGCAAAACCATATGATACCCATGTGATTTAGTTCTGGCCAATAGAAAATGAGTGGAAGTGTGTGTGCATCTCATTAAAGACAAAAGCTTATGCTTTTAATTTTCACTTCTCCCTTTTTATGCATTAGATACAGGAATCTGGAGGACAAAAATATACATCATGGTAAGGAAACCAGTGTGGTTCATGAGATTAGGTCAATGAATGGCTCCTGTGGACAGAGTTACCTGTGCACCTGGACTATTTTACATGAGAAAAATAAACTTAAATCTTAATTGAACATTTACATTTGCTGTTGTTACAGAACTTGGCCTAAAAACTAAGTTATATTCATGGGATGAAGTAAGAATACTCACTGGCCCCATGCTATCTTAAGATAGAATAAAATTTCATGCACATGGCTTGCATGGATATGTAGGGTGTATTTCCTATCTGTCTCTCAAGCCTTATCTTGAGCCAATTATGTGTGCATTCTGTTTGAACCAGAGTCATCCATCAGGGCCCTACACATAAGGCTTTTAATGTACTATTTCTCTTCATAGAAGGTCCTCTCTTCTACCTTCTCTTCTATCTCTCCTTAACATCCATATCTTAGCTCAAGTGTAAAGTTGTGGAAATGTTCTTTGACTGTCAATGTCATGTTCCTTCATATATATTCAATTCAATAATATCTAGGGCCTGCCATTTTAAGCTTTCCTCTCTGTAATTTGGCTTTTTCATTCACTGTTCTATTTTCCCAGATGCACTTTTTTTGAAATGTGTTCTCCCAAAGAGCATAATCTCTCCCCCCCTTAATTTTCCAAGTGTTAGATTTATTTAAACTTATCTAATTGGATTTATTTACCTTTACTCTTTTCACTCTATTTTTAGTTAGTGTTACCGTATATTCTCCCTCTTTTTATTATTTATTTACTTATTTGAGAAAGAGAATAAGAGGGAGAATGTATTTGCAAGGGTGACTTGCAATGCAAATGAACTCCAGATGCATGCACAACATTATGTATCTGGATTTTTTACCTGCGTACTGTGGAATTGAACCTGGGCCTGCAGGCTTTTCAAACAAGTTCCTTCAACCACTGAGTAGTCTCTCAAGCCTCTCTCCCTTCTTTATGATTGTTCCCCTTCTATTAATTTCCTTCTTTCATTTCTTTCTCTATTTCTCTAATATCAGTTTTTATCTACTTGATTTCTTTCCATTCCTACCCAGAATAACTAATATCTCAGTATATACCATACTCTTCCTGCTTCATTATTCCCCCAGAGGTACTGGAGCTGAGGGGATGGTTGTTTCTAATTTACTGCTTCTGTGTTCATAGTGGGCCCATCAGTCAGTTGAAGAGCTCATAGTAAAATCTAACAAACACAATGAATTAAGTGAAAAACACAACATCAAGACTAGGTAGACGAATTAGAACATCAGGCAAAAATAAAGTAAAATAAGAAAGTATGAAGAAATTGTGTGAGTTCCTTGGGAAACCCACAGAACAAATTTATTAATCAGGAGCATAGAAAAAGGTGACATGAAAGCTAACCCATAAAACATATTCCATTAAAAAATATCGCAAAATTTCTCAAATCTAGGGAAAGTAATGACCGTAAAGACACAGGAGGAACATAAAATATAAAACAGATAATATTAGGGGGGAAATATATCCTATGCCATGTTATAATTTAAGTTTAAAGCATACAGAAAATACTATCACTGGCTGCAATAGAAAAGCACCAAGTCATATTTAAAAGAGAACACATGATAATATCACTCTATATCTAAACAGGAACTCTAAAAGCCTCAAGACAAGCGATGATGCATTTCAAACTTGAGATGACAATAACTGCCGATTCAGATTACTATATCCAGCAAAGCTATTGTTCACAATTGAAAAATAAAACATTTTTTATGATAAACAAACTAAATTAGTTCATAACCATGAAGCCAGAACTGCAGAAAATGATGAAAAGTATACTACACATTAATAAGAAATAAAATGATTAATGAACTTACAAAAATACTAAACTGCATTAGAATAGTATATAAACAAGTGAAGATTAAGGACACTTGCGGAAGGTGTATGTGGATAGAAGTCTCTGAATGGGCAAAGGATATAATAATACTTATGTCCCATGTTAATGCTCATTAGAAGATGACCTCATTAGAGGATGACTTTAATAATCAAGTAGATAAGCTGACCCATTCTGTGGATAGTGGTCAACCTCTTTCCTCAGCCACCCCTGTCATTGCCCAATGGGCCCACGAACAAAGTGCCATGGTGGCAGAGACGCAGGCTATGCATGGGCACAACAACATGGACTTCCACTAACTAAAGCTGACCTGGCTAGGGCTACTACTGAGTGCCAAATTTACCAGCAGCAGAGACCAAATCTGAGCCCCTGATATGGTAGTATTCCTCGGGGTGACCAGCCAGCAACCTGGTGGCAGGTTGACTACATTGGACCACTTCCATCATGGAAAGGGCAGCTTTTTGTCCTTACTGGAATAGACACTTATTCTGGGTATGCATTTGTCTTTCCTCACGTAGTGCTTCTGCCAAAACTACCATCCATGGGCTTACAGAATGCCTTATTCACTGTCATGGCATTCCACACAGCATTGCTTCTGACCAAGGAATTCACTTCTCTGCCAAGGAAGTATGGCAGTGGGCTCATGATCATGGATTTCACTGGTCTTACCATGTATCACATCATCCTGAAGCAGCGGGCTTGATAGAATGGTGGAATGGCCTTTTAAAGAAACAGCTACAATGCCAACTATGTGGCAATAGCTTGGAGGGCTGGGGGAGTGTCCTCCAGCAGGCTGTATGTGCTCTGAATCAGTGTCCTATATATGGTACTGTTTATCCTATAGCCTGGATTCATAGGTCCAGGAATCAAGGGGTGAAAATGGGAATGGTCCCACTTACTATCACCCCAGGTGACCCATTAGCTAAATTTTTGCTTCCTGTTCCCACAACCTTATGCTCTACTGTCCTACAAGTCTTGGATCCAGAGAGGGGAGTGCTTTTGCCAGGAGACACGAAGAACATTCCATTAAGCTGGAAGCTAAGACTTCCCCCTGGTCACTCTGGGTTCCTAATGCCCTTGAGTGAACAGGCTGAGAAAGGAGTTACAGTGATAGCAGGGATGATTGATCCAGACTACCAGGGGGAAATTTGACTGCTCCTTCACAATGAAGGTAAGGAAGAGTATGTCTGGAGTGCAAGAGATCCTTTAGGGAGTCTCTTAGTTACCATGCCCTGTTATCAAAGTCAATGGACAATTGCAACAACCCAATAGAAGTACTGTGATAAATGGCCCAGATCCTTTAGGAATGAAGGTATGGGTCACCCCTCCAGGTAAATAACCAAGACCTGCTGAGGTGCTTCCTGAAGGTGGAGGAAATACAGAATGGGTAGTAGAAGAAGGCAGTTACAAATACCAGCTAAGGCTACGTGACCAATCACAGAACCAAGGATTGTAATTGCAATGTTTTGGTCGTACCTTGAAACAGAGTGTTTGTACATAGCTACACCAATATTAAGATTATATCACTAGCTAACTGTTGAATTTATATTACAGCTGAATTTATATCAGACTTATTATATTAGAGACTAAGCTTTGTGTTGGGGGAAGATTTTGTGGTTCCAGTTGTACATGGGATACTTATACCATGTTAGGCAGAATTATGAGCTTGTTGCTGTTTTAATTTGGAAATTAAGTATGATGTAAGGAGACATGATTTGTTGCCAAGTTGACAAGGGGTGGACTTGTGATAGTTAAGGTGATGTCAATTTGATCTGTTCAGTAGTCCACAGAAATTCCTTTCTGGTGAGTCTCGGAGGTTGCTTCCAGGAAGAATCAACTAAAGGAGGAATTCCTTCCTCCAGAATAAGCCCTTCCCCCAGAGTGGGCAGCCCCACTCAGAGGGGGACTTCATATAAGGAAGCTCTGGGTGAAAGAGCCCCTTCCTTCCCCTCAGCTGCCCGAGCTGCTTGCTGCCTTCCAGCGTGGATTGAAGACCAGTGCAGACAGAAGACCAGCATCAACTGAAGACCCGCATGGATCGAAACTCAGTGGCTCCTCAGGAAGCCTCCAGATCTTCAGTGCCAGATTGAGACTTCTGAGGCATCTGACCACGTGGACTGAGGAGCTACCCGTTTCTGTGATTCTTGGGCCTGCAACTGCTATTTGACTACCATAAACTAATCCAATAAATTCCCCTTTTAAAATAATTCATTTTAGCAGTTCTGTTCCTCTAGAGAATCCTGACTAATATACCACCTTCTAAAGGCCCCTTCCTTTCAGGTGCTCCTCCTATACTCCTGTTTAGGGTTATATCTTTTAGTCTACCTTCAACAACAAAAATTTTTATGGTACCAGTTCATTTGGAGTTTAGTTTTGTGTTTGTTTATCCCCACCCTCCCCTTCCCTTTTCCCCAAGTCCTTCCATTCCTATTGTCTGGGCCTCTAGTTGCCTATCAGGTGTGGCAGAAACTCAAGCTGATCCAGGTTAGGAACCACAGATGAGTGAAAACATGTAGCATTTTTTTTTCTGTGATAGTATGTGTTCACTGAGTATGGTATGTTCTAAGTCTACTCATTTTCTTACAAATTTCATTTCTTACCGCTGAGTAGAATTCCATTGTGCATATGTACCACAACTTTGTTATCCACTTGTCCAATGATGGGCTACTGGGTTGATTCCAGTTCTTAGCTATTATGAATTGAGCAGCTATAAATATGGTTGAGCAAATATCTCTGTAATGAAGTGAGCAGCATTTAGGGTAAATTTCCAATAAGGGAATAACTGGATCTGTTGTAAGTTCTATATTCAGCTTTTTCTAGAAATTGCCATATAGATTTCCATAGTGATTGTATAAGTTTGCATTACCACAAACAGTAAATGAGGCTTACTCTTTCACCATAACCTTGCAAACATTTCTTGTCATTTGATTTTTTTTTTTTAATGCTTGCCATCCTTACTGGAGTAAGGTGGAATCTCATAGTTGTTTTAATTTGTGTTTCCCTAATGGTTAGGGATATCTTCATTAAGCTTAATCAGCTGGTCATTAAGATGCTCTATTTTTTGACTCACCTTCAATTCATTTCTCTCTCTTTTGGTGCTTCTCTAGTCTTCTTCAATTATGTTTAGCCTAGTGACAAAAGCTGAGTGCTCTAAGAGACAATTCTGCTCAATTTCATTTATGCAATGGTTGGTTTTTTGATCCTTTGTTTCCAATTCAGTAATTCCCTTGATCAGTATTGCATAGTTTACTGTGTTTTAATTTGGGGATCCAATTTCTTTTGTTTTCTCTGTGATTTAATGGGAGACTTCCATTATGTAACTACAGATCCTTGGTAGAGACCTCTCATTTATCTGACTTTTTTTTTTTTTTTTTTTTTTTTTTTTTTTGCATTGTGGTCTACCTATCTTGGGATAAATATCTTATTTTGTTGAAGACAAAGCAAGTATTTATCCTTGTAGGATCTTCAGTGAGTGCTTTGTTTTAAATGTGAACCCAATTTGAGTAACAATGATTTAAGGACCCACAGACCAGCCAATCAGGAAGCTGGAGCAAAAGGCCTGTTTCAGCAGCACACACACAGTGTCCAGGCAGCCCCAAGCCAGAAAGGGTATTGGAACGAGGAAATGGGGGAGCAAGAATGAACAAGGAGATCTGGCCTTGTCTCTCTGTGAGAGCAGCCTCCCCAGAAGGGGCTCTGGGATTTGGAGATCCAGGGGCCATTCAAATAGGAAGGCAGAGCAAGGAGCATGCTTCCACAGTATGCCTGCAGGGTCTAGGCATCCCCAAGCCAGAAGCAGAGGTAAAGACCAGGGAACTGGGAGGTGGGGAATTAATCAAGAGCTCTGGCCTACTCACTTTGTGAATGTACCCTCTAGAGCCAGATTGTAATTTCTTGTTAATAAAGTTTATCAAGTAAAAATCTTAATTGAGGGGTTTTGATAGAAAATATGATATACACAGTTATGTTATATAATATAGTAGGAAAAATAGTAAGATGTTATAGCACACAAAAGTACCCTACAAATGAAGACATACATGGAATATGTAAATTGTTTGTCAAATTTACTCAAGAAAAATAAAAACTAGTAATATAGTAATAAAAATCTTAACAATAGCAAATTAGTACTGTAGGCACACACACACACACACACACATAGATAGATAGATAGATAGATAGATAGATAATAGATAGATAGATAGATATAGATATAGATGTTATATAGATATAGCTATATATATGATATATAGATATCTATCTATATATACATAATTTTGATACATATTGGTGAAAACAAATCAAGTCTTATTAAATGAATCAAAATTGATGAATCTAAAGTATCAAATATTGAACAAAGTAGAAAAACACAAAAGCATAAAGACACTAAGTATCTTTCTACATTAAGAACACAATTAAGGGCTGGAGGGATACTTAGCAGTTAAGGCACTTGCCTGCCAAGCCAAAACACCCACGGTTGATTTTCCAGGACCCATGTAAGCCAGATGCACAATGCAGCATGTCTGGAGTTTCATTTGCAGTGGCTGAAGGCCCCTGGTGCATCCACTTTCTTCTCTCTCTCAAATAAATAAATATATAAAATATTTCTTTTTGAAAAAAATAACACAATGAAGTAAACTAATTGGTTGTTTCAGGATGTATTTGTATCCTGGTTGGATTCACAGGAAATACCAACAAGGGTGTATTTACAAAATTTCTTGGAAAGTGATTTCAGAAACAAAACCTATAAGGAAATGAGGAAAGCATAAGTAGAAAGAAGAGGCTGAACAGTGACAAGTGTGGAATAAATGCAGCAGTAAGTTTTGTTTTATTTTATCATTTTGATATCTTAAGGTTTCATTCAGTTACTCCAGGTTAGTCTCAAACTCAGTAGGTAACCAAGGCTATTACTGAACTCATGCTCTCCTCTCTCTACTTTCCATGTGCTAGGATTATACCTGTTCAGCACCAAGCCTGGATAAGCATCAGTACATTTTACAAGGAGCCCTAGATTTGGGTTGGTCATGTACAATGTACCCGATTAGAAAGAGGAGTATTAAGACTCCAACTCACATTGAACTTTTGGGATATTAGGTATGGACTTCCTGTGTAGAGTCCTACTGAAGTTGGTATATACTGACCCAAATATGAGTACATCCATACTGTTTACTAAACAACATGCATGTGTCTGAGGTATTTCTTATAAAAGCCATATTTCTTTAGTTATCACCAGATGACATATCCCATGCAGAGGAAAGGTGACTTATTCTGAAGCTAGATCTAGCAGAAATATCAGAGCAGTCACGAATCGACATCTCTCCTGTTCTTCCACCCTACCTGAGAAGTATTCTCCATCTGGTAAGTACCATCTCCAGTATTCAGACCAGTGACTCTCTTTTTCTGGGGAACCTTCAAAGTTAGTGACATAAAATGTACTTTCTGTCATTGCAAATAGTCCCAAGGCCACAACTCATAATGGCCTGTCTACTTATTCTCCATCCTCCATATCCTGTTCTTGCAATTCTGTTGGTTTAATATTGAAATTATCTGAACTTTCTGAGAGCCTGCAGCTCTGACCATATTTGTCCTCTTAGGATGCAGCTGCTGCACTAGAACATTTAACAGTGAAATAGGGTTGGTAAAAATTAAAGAGGTTCACAGATCAATTGCATGCCATGTGTACTCTTACCTGAGGATTGGCAGGTGAGAAAACTTATAGTGCTTCCACAATATACTCATAGATTAGTTGGGAGGCATTTCTAGATGGGTATTCACTTTATATCCAATAGTGAAATGTAGCATCAAGAGCTTTTTTTAAAAATGACTTTGACTTTTCTGATACGGAGGGAATGTCATTGCTCCAGACTCTATAAGCAGGACACTATTGTGATTTGACATTTCTCTAAAATGGCAACTTTCCCCACCATAGGTGCTGCTAATAACACAAAGGTTTATATAGAAAATTCAATCATCAGATATATTTACATCAGAGCTTGAATATTCTGTAAAGCACCTCCTGATTTTGGCTCCACTCTAAGTAGCCAACATTCTATGTTACTTAGCACATTATTTTATAGACCAATACAGCCATGTGTGAAATGTGTTTCTAACACCTAAAGAAGCCTATCAGTCATGATTCTTCCTTTTTAGCTATGAAATTTGAAAAATGCAGTGATTTTATTCTTTATTGGAGGAAAGTGTCTGTGGTAGTTTGAAAAAAAATGTATGTTCCCAATATACTCAAGTACTTTTGATTAAGTTTCCTACTTGGTCTTCAGCAGGCACAGCACTGCTAGAAGAGGTGTGTCACTGTTGGGCAGATCTCAGTCCAGCCCTATGAGGTGTGTGGAAAGCCAGTTTGAGCTCTGGCTGTTGGTGCTGGCTGATGGTGATTTCTCTCTTTCTACTATGATGTTGAAGTGAGCCAGTTTCTTCCACCATGGTCAAAATCAAACTTCTATTGTATTGAATATAAACTTCTTATATGTATTAGAAAATATAGAACACACACACACACACACACACACACACACACATATATATATATATATATATATATATATATATATATATATATATATATATATGGAGAGAGAGACAGAGAGAGAATATAGAATACATTATAGAACATATATATATTCCACGAGGTGGCAGGATAATTCTTCATGGAAACCTATCTTCCTCAGAAAATTCTAAGTCTGAGATCGGACTCAATTCTGGAAATTGGGAAGAGATTGTACCTGTTTATTATGGCAGGTGTTTAGCCTCTTGGTCACCTGCTTCATAGTTCTTGTGGTTATATAAATTGAATATTATTGTTGCTGCCTTTTCATCAGAATAGCCACTAAGACCACTGTGCTGCTTAGATGTTATACCATTCAGGTAGCTGCTCCAGTCTTTGCTACCCATTACAGTAATTCACCCAGATTGCTCTCGAGAAATTAGTCCTACAACATTTTCCCTCTGTCCATAAGCCTTGGTATCTTGACATAATCATTCACAGTTCTGTACCCTGTCACACCACTCAGAAGCAGGTTTATACAATAAATCAGGGAGGAGATCATGAGGCCCCATACTTCCCTGAAGATATTTAGGCAGTTAATTGTTGCTACTGTAGGGAGAGTAATTTTCTTTCCTATTGGTATGGCCATGCTTCAGTTGTCTATGCTTCAGTTAAAAAATGTGGGGCTGAAGAGATGTCTTAGAAATTATGGCACTTTCTTGAAATGCCTGATGGGCCAAGTTCAAATCCTGAGTACTCATAAAACCAAATGCATAAAGTGGTGAATGAACTCTAGTTCATTTACCTTGGCAAGCAGCCCTGACATTCTCTCTCTCTCTCTCTCTCTGTCTCTCTCTCTGTCTCTCTCTCTCTCTCTCTCTCTCTGATTCCCCTCTCTCTGAGCACAAATAAATTATATATATATATATATATATATATATATATATATATATAATTTTAAAAGAACCAATGCTTATGCAAACAATCCTAGATAAACTCACTGAGCCACAAAAAATAAAAGATATGACTATCCAAAGGGGACTAGTTAGGAAGAAGAAGGGGAGCAAGAGCCAGAGAGTAATGGTTATGAATCTGATCAGAGCCCATTATGTGACATATAAAATTATCAAAACATTTAAATTGATCAAAAAAGAAATAGGGAATTGAGTCAAATACTTGCATTCATCTTTCTTCCTGTCATATTCAACACCTCTTTCTCCACACATTTCTTCTGCCAGCTAAGACTGTCCATCCATGCAACCATGCATGCAGGCACCCATCTATCTAAAGCATATACTCAGGCAGCTATCCTAGTTTGAACTGCCATTCTTTCCTGCCCATATACCTGCAGAAACCCTGTACTAAGTTTTCTTGCTTGAAGCATAAAAGAAAAAATTTACTGGACAATTAGCAATGACATAGCCTTATGTGCCAGTGAAAGCATTTAGATTTGCAAGATTTTTGAAATACATGCTCCAATAGGAATAGGAGACTAAGTACAGTTAGAAAGACATCTGCTAAAATTTAATCATGTTATGAGGAATATTTGATTATTTTGGTCATTCATTGTATCCAAATCTCTTTTCAAAACCACAACATACATATATATATATATATATATTGCAAGGAAAGGGCGGGGGGGGAGGGAGAATGAGAATGGGTAGATGGGCAAGCCAGGGCCTCTAGCCACTGCAATCTAATTCTATGTGCATATGCCACTCTGTACATCTGGCTTTAAATGGGCAATGGGAAATCGAACCTTGGTCATTAGGCTTTGCAGGAAAATACCTTAGTCAGTGAGCCAACTCTCCAGCCCCTCAAACTGCAACTTTTAAGATATAACTTATCTTTCTAGTCAAAATCTTCCCATGGTGTTATCTATGCCTAGATTTTACTTTACTATCTAGATTTCCATTAGAGTGATTCCTCACAATTTAACTTACTCATTTCAGTACCCAAGCCTTCCCATCAAATAATGCCAAAAACTAGTTCTCTGTTTTCTCATGAGTTTTCTCTTACATCCTTGCACATATCATTTTTGAAGCCATTATATAACTTACATAGTGCTGCCTACCTTTATTATTTGTTTCCATTACTACCATGTAAAGCTGTATGAGGTCTATGTTTTGTGGTGTTTCATCTGCAATGACAGAGCCTGATATATGTAGGTCCTGAATAAATGCTTGTTAAATAAATTATCCCTAATCCTTGCTACCACAATTTAAAACCTTAGTGTAATCTTCTTCAAAAATCAGTACTGCAACATTATCAGTTATCATTTAGTACTTGAATATTTTTCTACACAAGAAATAGACTCACAGTATTAAGTGAGTATACAAATGGTACATATCACTATACCTGGAGTTTATGTTATAAAATTGAGAAAACCACACTTTTCTTTATAATGAAATACTCACCCTAGAAGTCACAAATCTAAAAATAATGAGCTCCTACCCAGTAACCATATTGTTAAATAGTTTTGTGATTTTGCTTATTACTTTTTGCTTTCCTGTAAATTCTGCCCATTCTATCTTCCCAAAAGCTTTTGTTAACCTGCAAAAACAAAATATAATGCTTGTTTTTCCAATTAATTCATGTAAAATCACTCAATCCTTAGAAAAGTTGTAGAATTTGAGAAAAAGGCTCAAGGATATTTTATCAAATATATTGGCCAAATTATTCTATTTTATACCTGACTAAATTTCACCTAAGTTAATGCTAATAGTCCCTGTAAAATCTACCACAATTAAAATGAGAACCTAAAGAAAACTATTGTCATCCAAAGTTCCCAGAAATGCTCTGAATCTGCTGCACCTACTTCCAGCAAGGCTGAATGGACTGATAAAACTCCTGTCATCACAGAGAAATAGACTGTTGCAAGGTCAGAGCCAAATTACCTTGTCCTACCTTTATCCCCTTAATAGCCATTTACTGCCCACCTCTTTGTCTTACCAAACAGCCTGTTAACTCTCAGTTGATCCGGTGCAACCTTTTTGGAAGGGACTAACAGACCATCAGCTTTCACCAACCCAAGGGCTGAGAATATCATTAGATAGCATCTGATGCCTGTGGTGGAGTTCACCCCTCCCTGCTTCATTGTAGCCTGCCAACCTGATGGTCAGCCAATGTATTTGAAAAGTTTCTTGATTTATGACCTCCTTCTGTTCTTCATGAAATTATTAACATATTGGAACATGGAGTTGGGTAACCTAAATTTATGTTCCTAGACCATTAGCACTCATATTTGGCTGCAGAATAAACTATTTCTTATCACCTTTGAGGTCAACACTATGATTGAAGGACATAAATGTACCTTGTTACTTATTTATCCATTAAGATATAGTTCAAAACACAAATATGATGCAGGAGATTCATGCTTCCAAATAACAGGGGTTCAAATATATACATCATATTGAGACACTCATAATGACAAAATATATCTTACATCTATAATGCAGATCACTGCTTCTTTGAAGCCACATCTCTCATTAGTTGTTTCAGGATTTATATGTGTTGTAGTCAGGTTCACATTGCTGTTGGAAATCACCCAACCAAGAGTAGCTTCTGAGAAAAAGAGGTTTATTTTGGTTTACAGGCTCGAGGGGAAACTCCACAATGGTATGAGCAGAGGATGGACATCACCCCCTGGCCAACATAAGGTGGACAGTAGCAACAGGAGAGTGTGCCAAACACTGGCATGGGGAAACTGGCTATAACACGTATAAGCCCACCCCCCAACAATACACTACCTTCAGAAGGTATTAATTCCCAAATCCCCATAAGCTGGGAACCTAGCATTCAGAACACCTAAGTTTATGGGGGACACCTGAATCTAACCATCACATCCCACTCCTGGCCCCCATAAACTGATAACCATCCATGATGTAAGATGCAATGCATCCACCCAACTTTAAAAGTCCCCATAGTTTGTATCAATTCTTATGATGTCCAAACATCCCCATAATCCAAGATCTTTTAACTGAGCCATAATACCAAAAACAAAACAAAACAAAACAAAAAAACCCTATAATGGCACAGAATAAATATTCACACTGCAAAAGATGCCACTGGACATAGCAAAGAAATATTCAGCCAATACAAGATTTAAAACAACCAGGGCAAACATCAATGTCTGTAGCACCAAGTCCAACAACTCTAGCCACTGACAAGTCCCTAAGTCCAATAATTCTAACCAGCAACGAGTCTCTGGCATTCCAATTCCACCCCTGCAGCTAGGCTACTCACAGTCCTGGAAAACGTCATCAGGGCCGGCTGCTCCTTGGCAGCCACCTTATGGTCCCTGACATCTCCACTGGGTCTCCACTGCAATCCACGGTACATCCTCATGGCCCCATGGGGTCTCCATGCAGGCAAACAGCAAACCTGCTTCACACTGCCCATGGTCATTTCCAAAACACAAGACCATGTTGCAAACTCAATGATCCTCTCTTTCCTGCATTTCTGATATTCCACAACACCAGGTAGGGTGCCAATTTGTTACCCAGGGGGGAATAAAGCAGATTTTGAAGAACAAGACACTTCTTGAGCACTCTGACCCCTTCAAAAGAGTCTACATTCTTCATGTTGCCCCAGTGCAGGTCAGCTGGTCCAATCTGAAAGGTTGTAATCTCTCACACAATTTGCAGGTGAATGGGCAGCAACTTAGGCCCAAAGGTTTCATTTTTTCTGTGCCATATCCCTCTGCTCACACCAGTTCATTTCTACTCAAAGCAACCCTGCACAACTTCTAAGGATATAGGCATAACAGCAAGCCTCACAGAAACTGCTAGCCCAGTCCAAGCAAAGCTCTTTCTCACCCTCATAAGCCAAACCTCACAGTCCATAGTTTTTACTGCATGCAGGTCTTTCAACTATGGCCAGAATAGTCTATCAAGCTGTACTTACAGCACAGCAAGGGTTCTCTTAGGCCAAGGTTTCAAATCCTTCCACATTCCTCTCGAGAATCAGCTTCATAAGGCCAAAGGCACACCATCAGGTGTCTAGCAGCAATCCCACTCCTCAATACAACTTTACTATTGCATTGCTGATTTGCATTGCTGGTAGAAATCACCTAACCAAGAACAGCTTGTGGGAAAAGGAGATTTATTTTGGCTTACAGGCTCGAGGGGAAGCTCCGCGATGGTAGGCGAAAACGGTGCCATAAGCAGAGGGTGGACATCACCCCTGGCCAACATAAGGTGGACAGTAACAAGAGGAGAGTATGCCAAATACTGGCATGGGGATAC
This sequence comes from Dipus sagitta, assembly GCA_036346955.1. NCBI lineage: Eukaryota > Metazoa > Chordata > Mammalia > Rodentia > Dipodidae > Dipus > Dipus sagitta. The sequence continues at coordinate 76,549,755 of CM070780.1, forward strand.
TGGCTATAACACCCATAAGCCCACCCCCAACAATACACTGTCTCCTGGAGGTTTTAATTCCCAAATGTCCATCACCTGGGAACCTAGTATTCAGAACATCTAAGTTTATGACGGATACCTGAATCTAACCACCACAATATGTGTACTAATATGTCATCAGTTTCAACATCATTATCAAGTTCATTTCACCAGTGTCCAAAGCTATATTTCCAGTGTGAGCTTTGAAGATAAAGAACTTGGTGAATTAATCCCATGTATTTTGCATTCCTTTACAATTTCATATCAGTTTCTCATTTAAATTACTTTAAAAATGATAGAGGGACAAAGGTTCTTTCCAGGTATATAGTATTTTTTAAGAAAAAAATAATTTTAATAACAATGTCAAAATGCTATTATTGTAGGGGCTGGAGAGATGGATTAGTGGTTAAGGCATTTGCTTGCAAAGCCAAACGACCCAGGTTTGATTGCCAGAGTCCATGTAAGCCAGATGCACAAGGGGACTCTTGCAGCTGGAGTTCATTTGCAGTACCTGAAGGCCTTGGTGTACCCATTCTCTCTCTTTCTACCTTTTCCATTCTGTTGCTCTCTCTTAAATAAATAAAATTAATTTAAGATATTTTTTTAAAATGTTATCATTTTATATGATATCCCCAGAGGTAAGGGGAGCTTAAATAGTGCTGCATTGTTTTGAACATAAAAATAGGGGAAAAAAAACCTAGGTGAAATATATGTTTCAGTTTATATCACTCATAAATGCAAACATAAACCAAAAACCATAAACTAAGATCTTAAATCATAGTAGTCATAACATTTGACCAGTTCTGAAGGTCCTGTGAGCACATTTTTGCTAACAGTTGAAAGTTATGTCAGACTACTGTGCTTTTACAAAATTAAAAACTTATAATAGTAAAATGATCAGGAATCATTTACTGTCCCAGAAGACAAGTGTTTGTGGCATGTACATTGAGGCTGGCAGAAATAGGAGTTGTCACAAGGGTACCTCAGCTTGTCTTATCTACTTCCCTTGGAAATTACATTTCTATCTTCCTTTGGCACTAAAAATGTTCGAAATGTTCAATGACTTAATTTAATGAATGCAATATTCAAAATGGAATATATTGAAAAAATATAAAGGAATCTGGCTTGCCTTTTCCAGTATGATTAATATTTTATTTTTAAGAAAAGCAAATTAAAGAAAAAATCCCCAACCTAAGGTCAACAGTGCCTGTATAAGGGAACAATCTTACTCCAGTCTCTTCATTGCACTGTCTTTTTCAGAATATTAATGGGGGAAAGAGTGACAAGAATGACTTAGACATACATGTCAGGAGAAAGGGTCAGCTCTTGGCAGTAGGATGTTAATTCACATCCATTAATGAAATTTATCCTTGCCGACTTTCTCTTTCTCTCTCATACACACACTCTCTCTCTCTCTCTCTCTCTCTCTCTCTCTTCCTCTTTTAAATAAAAAAAGTCCTTTTTTGAGAAAGACACAGAGAACATCATGGACTTTTCACAGGAGCTGAACAGGGCCACAGGGGCAGGGCAAGGTAAGAGACTGACAATCTTCAGGTGATTAAGGAGACTCAAAGGCTAGGTAGACCTACAAAATGAATAACTATGGACCCAGAACCATGCCATAAGGCTCAATAGCTTGTGATTTGCAAGTTGATAAGACAAGAAGATTAATAATGCTGCATGATAATGGCTGCTCCTTCTCAGCTGGGGAGATGGTAATGATCTGATATTGCTGTAGGAGCGGCTCCTGCGCTGTGGAGAGGAGGGCGCAAATTCACTCATCCCAATTGGCCCTGAGGATATAGAGATTTTGAAAAATGGGAATGCAGTTACAATTTTAATTAGATATAAAGTTTTTAATAATTTTGCTGAAATGAGGACTTCAAAGAACATATTTTGCAGCATTCAGGCCCATAACTCCTGAGTGACAGTTTTGGTTAATTTGCAAGTTTTCAGATCAAACTTTGCCCCTGGCTCCATGCTGAGGGTAAAGTAAAATGTCAATTTCTTTCCTCAGTGATCTCAAGCATCTTATTTAGGCAGGTATGCTGAATTCTCTTATTCTGTAGACGTTAGCTGAACAAAACTACTCATTAAAATATATGCTTAAGAAAAAAATTAGCACATAAATAAAATCAGTGGTAATAAAGAGAATCAATCAGCAAGAAAAATGTTCAGCAATATACAACATAAAATTTTAAAGAAGAATCAGGGTAATATTGTATATAAAAGGTGATTAAATGTTAGCATATGATTATGCTGTCATTGCATATTATTATCAAAGAATGTTTAATTTATACCCTGTTTAAAATTAGAGGTATCTTGCAAAAAAAAAAAAAAAAAGAAAAAAGATTTTTTTTTTCCTCCAGTTCTCTAGACCATATTTTTCTTTTTCCTGCTGAATCCACAGATAGATTTGTGATTGGGATTTGTGGTCCTGAATTAATTACATTAGCTAGCAGAAGTACATTAGTTATTTGGCAGGCTACAATGTAATAATAATGGGGAATGATGTTGTCAGTCAATTTAAAGGCATCCTTTGGCTTCTGCCATCTCCATTTTACTTCTCAAGTCTCCCTGTAGTTTGGAGTAACAGCCTGCCAAAAGATTTCTTAGCAAGCACCACCTTGAAATTCTATTTAAAATAAAAACTAAAATATATTTTTAAATGCAGGCTTAATTGATTGAAATAAAAATACACCCCTTCATATTAAATTAACTAGTGAGCTTTCTGGGGTCTCAACTTATAACCTACTTACACTTTGTAAAAACATGTGTGTATGTGTATGTGTATGTGTATGTGTCAGTGCTATGTTGAGTTGGACCATTACTGAAGATTTTATATTAAAACTTGATACCCATGAACTCCACACAAGGTACAGTTCAGAATTTTTCAATTATCTGCCACCAGCAGCCTTGATCCTCAGAAACAACAGGCACTGGCTGGTAGAGACAGCCAGAAGTTTGATGAACTTCTAACATCTGATGCCTTGAAAAAATACCGTGAAATTATTAACAGGAACTTAGTTTTCCCATATGATTTCTTCCACATCTGGGCTTTCAGAAGAAAAATATGGTCCATAGTACTCAAAAGCAAAGGTTGGACAAGTAAACAACAGAAAACAGTGTGTGAATCATCATTACCTTCCACTTTAAATCAATACAGTACATTGTTATTCTGTCTTTTATAGAAATCCTGCTCCCTCAGAAAAAGCCTCTCAGCACAGCAGCATAACACTGGCAGCGTCTTCATGATGGATTTTTTTTTTTTTTCTGGTGTTAAATACTATCCTTTTTCAAGCAACTCAGCACCCTCTCAAACTTGTCCCTAGGGCTTCCAACTTCAAAGAGATGGTCCATACTACTGTACAACAGCCAATTCGGCAAAGGATAGTTCAGTAATTTATTTAAGTTCTGCTATGGAAGTAATCTTCAGATACGTGTCGTCAACTTTAATGAAATACATGAGGATGGGTAAACACCAATCAAGTAAATATCATTATTTTAAAACCAACAAAATATCTTAAGAGAAAGTCACACATGAATATTAATTTGTTTACAGACACAATTTATCATTGAAGGAAGTATAAAAAAATACCTTTATTAAATCCAGCTAGGGAAGCTGGGTGTGATGGTGGCTGCCTGTAGCACCAGCTGCTTGGGCGACTGAGGGAACAGAATCATTATATCTCAGGAGTTCAAGGACAGCCTGCGTAGTAAATGGAGATCATATGTAAATAACAGAAAAAAAACAAACAAAAAATACTTTAAGGTATTTAAAACATAATAAAATAAGCACAGCATTTAATGAGTAGATGGCTTAGGAACACCGGTGTATGATAAAAGGAAGAATCAAATGAAGGGATAGCTTCCACATTGTTCAACCTATCTTTGGTGTTAGGCAACCAAAAATCTATCCCAGGAAAACTGTCCTGGTCTTAGAAGTAATACTAGCTTACATTGGATTTCTCAAATGGCATAGTAACTTAGTTGTGTTAATACTGCCTGATCAACCTGCATTTCCAGACAACTACAACAAAGGATTTTTGTCTAACTCCATTCACAGATATCTTTGGAAATTCTGGGGATGTATAAATAAGACTGAGAACGATTGTTTAGATGTCGATTTTGAAAGATGCAACAATTTTCCTCTTTATATGTTCATTTTTGGCCAGATCTATCCATGAACTTCAGAAAATGATAAAGAAAAAAAAATTCTGATCATAATCTTGTAGAGTGAGGCACAGCGCTTCTGGAGAATCAGAATTTTGCTAACTCTTTCTTTATTCATTTGCTTATCATTAAAATCATGCCTGAGTTTTCTGCTGGAACTATTTTTAATTTATCCTAGTTGTGATCCACTGTGATTATTTGTGAAATTATTTTGAACAGAATGTAGAATTCTGGTGAATTTGAGTTGTTTTGCTTCAAGTGTCAGGTCTATAAGTGTTTCAGTCATCGTTAACTATGTTGGCTTACTTGGACTCATGCCCACTTTGTCAAGAGGTGGAATTCAAATAAGAAATTGAGTGTTCATAAATTGTGTCCAAATGGAACCAAATGTGCACTCAGAACATGATTAAAAAGGGCCTTTTGTGATGATGCATAGATGCAGAGAAAAATTAAGACTGCATGCCTATGTGTTTTATAGGCTGAAATTTGGTAAGGTGAGTTTCATAAAATAAATTTCCAGCGTGTTTGTGCAGCTGGTTTGCCCATCATATTCAACATTTCTCATCACACTAGTACTTATCCCCCTTTTACTTTTACCTCAAATATTGAGACAATCTGCTCGATTTCCCATCTATCTAGGAATATCTACAGCTGCATGAAGAAAATGCAGGTTAAGATTAATTTCTTCAATTAGGATTCATTTTTCATCATTAATACATCTTTTAAAAATTGCATTCATTAATGAGTTATCTAGATGTAATTTTGTAGCTAGGTCCATATAAACTTGGGACCTAGATATAACTATCAAATTATACATAAAAATTATAAAATAAAAAGGAACAGAATTCTCAGTATCCATCCTATAAGGCTCAAATTTAATATATTTCATTTGGAAATATTTGATTCTTCTAAAATTAAATAAACTTTATTTATTACTTTCAATAGTCTTTGTCAAAATTTTCATGTGTATATGCTTATTACAGGTTCTTGAATTAAAGGACTTTATTTTATAAGTTCCCATAGGTCTTCACAGGACTTAATAACTAGGCACTTATTAAATATTCTCTTTAAAAATTATTTTATTTTTATTTATTTATTTGAGAGAGTGAGAAAGAAAGAGGGAGAGAGAGAGAGAGAGAAAGATAATAGGTGCATCAGTGCCTCCAGCAGCTGCAAACAAACTTCAGACGCTTGCATCACCTTGCACATCCAGTTTATGTAGGTCCTGAGGAATGGAACCTAGGTCCTTTGGCTTTATAAGCAAGCAAGCACCTTAACCACAAGCCATCTCCCTGGCCCATATTTATTAACTACTCTTAAATGAGTAGAAAAAAAGACAAAATTGTTTTAATGAATATCTGTTTAGAAAAACACAATAAGTCCATGAAATAATTCCATGTAGTATCTATGTAAACTTGTTGAGTAGACTACAATGGAGGATTCTTCTTGGGCACACAAGTAAGGTAACACATTAGTCAGTCTGAGGCCAGAGTCAGCGTACAGATGTGATCTGCTTAAAATTGCAACAACATTGGAAACACTGTGATTTGTTGACAACATTTCATAAATTAGTGGTTACTGCATATAAATTTGTGTTTTCAGTTTGTTTTAGATGTTACAAGAACTGATCACTCTGAGTTCAGATCTCTGAGGTATATTGCTTGGATGGAGCAAAGATGCTTATTCAACCATTTCACTGGACTGTGTGATCTCCTATACATGAATGTTCCCACTAGCAGGTTTTATTTTAGTTGCCCAGTTACCTTGTATCAAATCTTAGTTCAAGCTAATGATCTGACTGAGAGAGGTATCCCCAGATAGTCTCATGATAGAATTGGCCACCAGAAAGTCCAAGTAGTTGGAAGGATAACATGACCAGCCCCACTGACCACTCTTAAGAGAGGGTGAGACTGAGCCACATTAAGACTATTTGAACAAAGAGATTCAATGAAACATTGCAATATTTACTTAAGACATGAATGATGAAATAGGAAGAAAACAGATCATATAAATATCTGTCTTATAGTCCAAAACTAAAAATTTTAGTTTTTAAATGTAGGTTAAAGCCACTAGAATATTTCAAGAAGAAAAGTAGAGTAATTTATGTTCTTTGCTTTGGAAATTGACTTTAGATTGACAATAATTAAAACAGAAAAATGAGGGCTTCTTCAATGTACAGATAGAATTTGACTTTTTATAGACTTGCCTTGTCTACTATCTGCATGTCAGAAATATATTCAATTCCAAAATATGATATATGTATAGAAAAGTTCTCTAGTTTATAAAAGTATTTTAATTCACTTGTTTATAAGCAGAGAGAGAAAATGGGAGCATCATGGCATCTAGGCATTGCAAATGAACTCCAGATGCATATACTACTTTGTTCATCTGGATTTACATGGGTATTGGAGAACCAAACCCCGGTTATAGACTTTATAGGAAAACACCTTAATCCTGAACAAAATCCTCACAAACTAAATCAACAACTCATCAAAAGCATTATCCACCTTGATCAAGCAGGCTTCATCCCAAGGATGCAGGGAAGGTTCAACATACAGAAATCAATTAACATAGTATACCACATAAATAAATTTAAGCACAAGAATTTTGGAATTGTCTAGTAACAAGAGCACTAGAGAGGGTAGGATGAAACCTAACATTAATACATTTGGTTCTGACTTGTAACTCCCAGTGCCAGAAATCAGCTACAACCTACACTGAGCTGTTGACCGGAGTCCTACAAGGTTCCCCAAACATGACAGACTCTGTGAAAGAACTTGATTACCCACCTGAGGTAAAAGGTAAAATCCTACTGCTGAAGAAATAGAGCACCAAGAGACTTAGCTGGAATCTGGAAGGAATCCAGTTCCCAGATGATTACCCATATAGTGCTGGAAAGTGCTACATGAGCTGTTGGGGAAAATGGCCAATAACATTGTGATTAAGCAGGGGACACAGCTACAGGAAAGCAACCAACTTGACAAGACATATACACCTGTGCAATGGGGACACCTAGCCTAAGTGGGTAACTGATTGGCTAAGAGATCCACTCAGTGGAAGGAACCAATAACTGGAACTGAGAGCAGAGCCAGAATCATATGAAGAGCAAGATTATGTACTCCAATGAGAAGTTCTAAGTAGGTTTTGGCCAAAGGACAGGCTACACCCATCCAAAGTTCTCTAAATTAAGAATGCTTATCCCCTTTAACCTATGCTGCCTTCACTCTCCATTGGAGAATCCAGTTTTCTTTTTCAGAATGCAGTGAGAACTGAGGACAATTGAAATCTATCAACAAGACAAGAAAAGATAGCTGACTTTCTGGCAGGAGATAAAACACCCCTCACATATTAGCTAGGGCTCAGGTGAAACCACACAGGAACTGGCAAGAAGAGCCAGACTGCTGCATCCACCGTGAGCCTGACAACCCAGGGTTTTGGAGATATACACTGAAAATACTCAAAATGTACCAAAGCAGAAATCCTGAAGCTGCTGAAAGTACAACACTAATGTAGACTTAAAATATACCCAACAAGTCTCAGAGAATTTTGCAGAAGAGGGGGTGAAAAGATTATAAGAGCCAACAAGTGGAAGGAAATATCCAGAGGTATCACTCCCACCATAATAACTGACTGCTGCTGTCATGAATTGTGACCCACAACACCATAGTGAATAACAGTAATCCCATTGAGGAGAACCCTCAGTGGAATGATGCACACAGGAAGGAAATGATACCAACTCATGATATGCAAATACAAAGTTTCTACCAAATAAAAAAATAAAACTAAAAAAATAAGTTTTGATACTAGTACCAAATATTTCTGCCAAACTGTCCCCAAGATCTCACTCATTGCATCACTTACCAGACTCCAGAGGCACTGCTTACAAACATGTTACCTCCGATTCATAGTTGCTTATAACAGTGACTACCTCCTATGTGTCTTCATATTTCATTTTCCCATATATCTGTACACATGTTTTATAATACAGAAATAGTCTTGTGCTTCTATGTTCTTTTCTAATGACTTATCTTTAATGACACAAAGTTCTTATATGCCAAGGATGACCAACTGGCCTCAATTTAAAATTCATCTGATGACTCATTTTGTGTTTCTAAAAATGACTTTCTGGCTCTTCCATAATTATATATCACTGTGTATCCCACACAGTATTAATAGTAAATTGCATTAAAAATACTTATTCCTTAAGACAGCTTTCTTTTCTCAGAATTGAATAGTGACTTTTCTTATGAGCTTGTTTTAGAAAACAGAGCTGCCACTCCATTCAGATGATTATTATTTGGATGCCCAAATGTGTCACATTTCTAGAAGAACACTTCATGAGACAGAATAGAGAACTGAAGAGTGAGAATATATATGTGTGTGTGTATATATGTATATGTATGTATATATTCAAACAAATATAGTTTTTGACTGATTATTAATTTTGTAAAAGTTAATGGAAATAGAACATTGACTGATAGCTGGTTTCTGTCATGGTGTGTATGTTGCCAATGAAAATGTATCTGAAATACATGGATGTTTTAAAATGTGCTGTATTGCTATGTCCTTGCTAGCAGAAAAGAAAATAGGCTATCTATTTGTTTTGTAAATATGGGTGCTCTTCCCACTCCACAAACATTTTTCAGATGTCTCCCTGTGAAAACATTTTAAAAAACATACATGTCTGCCTTTATCTAAGGTTGTTTAGCAATAACTGAATTGCTTTGGTTGGTTTTGCTTTAATACAGTTTATTTATTTATTTATTAATTTGGAAGCGGGAAAATCAATGGTGAGAAACATAGAATTAATGATCTGGAAATGACCTAGGTCATTGATGTTATTACAGTGATCCCAACAGTTATTTTTCTTCTTCTAATTTCCATCACAAAAAATTATCAGGGGTTCTAGAGAAACAAATACAACAAAAGAAGCACTTTTTTATTTTAAAGAAATGACTGCATTTCTAAAACCAGTATGATAATTTCAGCCAAAGGAAATCAGTATCCCAGATGTGGCCTGTTAGATTGTCCTTTGACCCTAGCCTTCTCCATTAGCAAAATTCTTGCATTGTGATGCAGTCTGGCAGTTGAGAATGAAGTCATAGTAACGCAAAGAACAATCCACCCTAGAAAATTCTACAGGAGGCAGTCACTAATCTCCAGTGAATTTAAGTCTCTCCTGGGTGTGCCTATCTAGCATCTAGATTGGAAGTGGAGCTCCACCAACAAATTGAGGAGAAAATAATACAGATAGAGTTCTAAACCTGCCACCTATAAAACTCCTATCATTATACTTAAAAATGAAAGGAAATTGAAGTCATTTATGTCTCATTCGAGTGATACAGACTCATAAATATATATATATATATATATATATATATATATATATATATACACACAGATTTTTGTAAGGGAGCATTTTGAACAAGGTGGTTTGGAAAAAGTTACAATTCAGCTGCTTACAGCATGTTTAACCCTGGTATTTCAGTTAATCTATAAAAATATCCATGTTCCTATGATGCTGAATATACCAATAACTAACACTTAGGAGCCGTTGAATGGTATGTGTGTGTCTGCTACGTGTTTGCATGTGTCATCTAATTCTCACGTTCTATCAAGTCCCTTATTATTATTTCCACTTTGCAGAATTTATTTTTCAAATATTCATGCATGTGTCTGTGTATTCTTTTCTGTGTGCTGGACCATCTTTGAAGCAAAAATTAACTCAAATGTCTACCAATTCATGACTACACAGTGACTAGCTTTATTTATAAATAAGGAAATTGAGACAGATAGGTTTCTAATTTTCTCCAAGTCATGGTCAGCAAGTGATGGAATGTGGAGCTGAGCCTACACAGTGTGATTCCAGAGCACTCTCCAAAACCACTAAGTATTGCTGCCTTTTAGGGTTACTGTGAGTGTTGAATGACATCATGTTGGCACATGCGGTGGATAGTAAAATGTTAGCTAGCATTATTATGAGTTTATTCTGAAGTGTGTGGAAAATCTTACCTAATCTGTGGACGAATCAGAAATACGTATGGTGCTGATAGAAAGCAGGCATGTTTCTAAACTATTTTCTTTCACTGGGAAATTCTGGGAACTAGCAGGAAGACAAATAGATGAGAACTGAGTGAGCAAGACGAAGAATAGAAAATGAGGTCAGATATCTCTCCATCACATGGAGCCTTGTAGGCCATTGTAAATACTGGTGATTATTGAGTGAGATGAAAGTTTTGAGTGAGTTTTGATCAAAGTTATAAAATGATCTGACTTAAACATTTTAACAGGCTTACTCTGGCTGCTACATTGAGAAAATCATGGCAGGGAAGCAAGGACAGAAGTAAAAGGCACTATTACTTCATGTGGCTGGGGGAGGTTATGTAACTTGTGCAAGGTCTGTCAAAGACTCAGTGGGTATCAAAATTTTATCTCAGGTTCTTATGAGTTATCCATAATACAATGTTGAAAGTACAGAATCATGATGAAGGTTTTTAAGTTCTCTTATTGAATCCAAACACCATTTCTGAGAATCTTTGGCAAGAAAAGAAGTTCTTATATTTAGAAAAAGTTTGGTGTCTTTAACAAGATTCCTGTTTATTTGAGAAAGATCTGTGAAAAACTTACAATAATCCTGATACTATATGTTTATAACAGATGATAACAAAGAATCTATCTCCTAGTAGATGTTTCCACCAGAAAATATTTTGTAACCACAAAAATTATTGCTATACTTTATCTCAGAATTAGCCTAGTTTTATGTAAGAGGTATTGCCTACATGAATTCCTGGTAGTATTGTCCTATGAGAACAATTGAGCCAGAAGCCTACCTAATGTTTGGCATACTGAGGCATAAACTATCCAACACCTAATTTAGTATCTATTAAATAATACTTGGGATAATTAATAAATGACATTAACAATGTGTCTCAGCCCTTTCTCTAAAGTTTCTGAAGAATCGTCACTTACATATTCATTTGCTATGTCAAGAGAAGGTACTCTGTCTTTAACATGTGTGGTAGTTAAAATTTTTATTGCTATGAACAATAATCAGACCAGAAGCAACTTAAGGAAGAAAAGGACTTATTTGACTTATAGTTTTGAGGCAACATTTCATGGGGGACAAAGCATAGTAGTGGGAGTGTGAATCTTGCTTTTTCACATAGCAATCAGACATTTCATGGGGGACAAAGCATAGTAGTGGGAGTGTGAATCTTGCTTTTTCACATAGCAATCAGACATTTCATGGGGGACAAAGCATAGTAGTGGGAGTGTGAATCTTGCTTTTTCACATAGCAATCAGAGTCAGGAAACAGAGAATGGACAAATGGAGCTGGACTATGCACCTCAAGGGATGCCCCAGTGATTCTCTTCCCCAGCAAGGCTTCACCTCTTAAAGGCTCCACAACTTTCAAAAGCACCACCAACTGAGGACCAAATGTCCAAACATGGAAGCCTATGAGGGACATTTTACATTCAATGTACAGCAGTAGACAGTAAACATTGTTTTTTTTTTTTTTTTTTTTTTTAGTTTTTCAAGGTAAGGTCTCACGCTAGTCCAGGCTGACCTGGAATTCACTATGTAGTCTCAGGGTGGCCTTGAACTCATGGCGATCCTCTTACCTCTGCCTCCCAAGTGCTGGGATTAAAGGCGTGCGCCACCACGCCCGGCGACAGTAAACATTGGACATTCTGTCAGTAATGGTATATGAATGATGAAAGTCTCAAAGCAGCACTCAAATTCCCAGAAGCACCGAGGGAAAATCACGTGGGGCTAAGTCCATGCAGTTAACACTAGTTGCTATAAGAACTAGTTCCTAAGTTTCAATAGCTTTAGCTTAATGTAAGATCTCTCTCTCTCTCTCTCTCTCTCTCTCTCTCTCTCTATCTATCTCATCTGATATGGGCTGAGTTGCTCTTATTAGCAGCTTCCTTCCACACAATGACAGCTTTTTCCTTATGTCCTTCCCCTGGGATCCTCGTTGGGATCACCTGCATTCCACATGCCAATGAATGAAAAGTGAACAATGGAGCATTCTTATTGGTTCTATTTGAGGTCTGTGTGGAAGTGGGATAATTTATTATCATGTCATTGCAATCAGCCACTTAGGTAACCAAATCTTAAGGGTGCTTGGAAAGGTAATGGAATAAGTTCTTATAGTCTCTGTTGGGGTTGGAAGGGAAAGGTAGCTAAGCCCCTGGAAGAAAAGACAGAAAACAGAGGGTTACTTTCCTTCCTTCCTTCCTTCCTTCCTTCCTTCCTTCCTTCCTTCCTTCCTTCCACTCTTTCTCTTTTTATCCTTCCTTCCTTTCATTTTTTAATATTTTCTTTTTGTTTATTAATTAGTATTGTATTCAGCAAATACAGTCAGTTTGGTACCATTAGGCTCATCGTAACCTACCCCCTCCCCTGGGCCCCTCCTTGTTTAGGTATATGGGTCATGCATTGTGGAGTTAGCCCACAGTTATGGGTAAGGTAAATATCTCTGCATATCATGATGCAACATGTGGCTCTGACATTATTTCTGCCCCCTCTTCCACAAAATTTCCCTGAGCCAGGTTGGGTTCATTTTTTGTCTGCTTCAGTGATGAGGTGTTGGGGGCCTCTGAGGCTCTGACTCTCCGATTTGGTAGGAGTTCATTTTTCTCTGTACTGATATCCTTCCCCCTTGTGATGGTATCCGGTTCATGAGGAAAACAGCACCCTTGCTTGTTTCACCAATTTTTCTTAGTTTCAGCTGGGGCCCTTTGGAGGTATGATGGGGTGGCTCTCTCCTTAGGATCTACATCTATCTGAAAAAGAGAAGCAGATTCTCCAATGGAGAGTAAGTTAGCACCACGACAAATGAGATAACCCTTACTTTTTTTTATAGAGAATTTAATAGGTGTAGGCCCTCTTGTAGCCCATGATTGATGGTAGCTTGAAATTGGAGAGTGGGCTTATGTTTGGATATGATTCTAACTTGTTTCCCAGCTCCAGCTCCAGTGGGTCCCGTACCACTGAGGGGATCACTTGGCCAAATCAAGAGCAGTTGGTTCCCCACCATGGCTGTGTGCCACTAGTGAACTTGTGTGGGCATCACAACAGGTTATATGCTGCTAAGTAGGTTAGACCATGAGTTGCTTAGACAGATATTGGTCATTTTCCCCCAGTCGCCCATGTAGCACCTTCTGGCACTAGACTTGCTGTCTGAGGACTGACTCTCTTCCAACTTTCAGCCATGTCATTCCATTTTACATGCCAACCACATAAGGTGTCTTCAGTAGTAGGGTATTACCACTAACATTTGGTGGGTCATCAAGTACTCTGACAGAAATCTGACTGTCTTTTAAAACCTTGTAGGTCTCTCTGAGCAAAAGCTCATTGTGGATGATAGCCCCATGCTGGTACTGGGAGTTACAGGTCAGTGCCCACTAAGAAAATGAGGAAAAAGATAACTAATATACAAGAGTTAGAGAGAGGGAGAAGGAGGGAGGGAAGATGTAGAAGATTAAGGTTAGTCGTGATCCTGCCCTCTCCAGTGTCTTGTGGTTCAGGTGTTCCCTTTAAGTGCCTGGTGAAGGTTCAACCATTTGGTCTGCCTTTTAGTAAGTAGAATTTTATGGTACCATTGTGATTTGGGTCTAGATTTGTGTTTCCCAGCCCTTCGATGCCCTCCCCTCCCTCCCCTTCCATCCTAGTGTCTAGTCCAGGAGATGCTTGCTGGGTATGTAAGGTATCTTGGGTAGATTCAGGTTAGGTGCTCTAGATAAGTGAGAATATGCTGATTTTTTTTCTGTGATTTGGGTAAGTTCACTGAGAATGATCTGTTCCAGGTTCAACCATTTTTCCTCACATTTCATTGTGTCATTTTTTTCTTACTGCTGTATAGAATTCCATTGTGTAGATATACCACTTCTTAGTTAACCATTCTTCTAGTGATGGACATCTGGGTTGATTCCAGCTCTTAGTTATTATGAATTGAGCCACTACAAATATGGTTGAGCAAATCCCTCGGGCCTGTGGTTAGAAGGTTTTAGGGTAGATGCCCAGTAAGGGAATAACTGGGTCTGTTGGTATCTCTATAGCCAGCTTTTTCAGAAGTCTCCATATTGGTTTCCAAAGTGGTTGTATCATTGTACATTACCACCAACAGTGGATGAGGGTTCCTACTTCTCCACATCCTCGCCAGCATTTATTTTCATTTCATTTTTTGATGTTTGCTATCCTTATTGGGGTAAGGTGGAATCTCATAGTTGTTTTAATTTGCATTTCTCTGATGATTAGGGATGATGAACATTTTCTTAAGTGTGTGTTTGCCATTTGTATTTCTTCCTCTGTGAACTGCCTGTTCAGCTCTTTGCCCCATTTTGTGAGTGGGGTGTTTGACTTCTTACTGTTCAGATTTTTGAGTTCTGTGTAGATTCTAGAGATTAGGCCTCTATCAGTTGGATAACCCGGAAATATTTTCTCCTATTCTGTGGGTAATCTATTGGTTTTGCTTATTGTATGTTTGTCTGTAAAGAAACTCTTCAGCTTCATGTGATCCCATTGGTTGAGTGACTGTTTAAGATCATGAGCTACTGGGGTTTTGTTCAGGAAGTCTTTTTTCATGGACTTTGAAGTTTGTTATGCCAGCTGATTTTTAAGGTCTTCTTTTTTTTTCACTCTCCCTCAAATCTCTTAACTCTCTTTGAACTCCTTCCAATTTCTTATCTATTATTTCTAGTTTAGTGATGGCAGCATCCACACAGTTATCGGTCCTTTGTTGCTTTCCTGCAAGTTCTACCAGTGGTTTGGTCAGGGTTGCATTGCTCATAGCTTCAATTTGAAATTCTGATCCTAATGATTCTTCTATGTTTTGGTTAGATATATTCACTGTAGGACTGGATGATCTAACTGGATTTTCTTGCATTTGATTTTTCATGTTATTTCTTTTGCACTGTGGTCTGCCCGTGAGAGTGTATGGGCATGTAGGTGGGTGGATCAGCCTAGGCTCAAGCACAATGGGAATCTGAGCCAGCCTGGTGGCAGTTGCCAAGCAGCCTGGGCTTTGGCTCTCACTTGCCAAAGCCGCCTATCTATTGCCTGGCAGGGGCTCCAGTGTTCCCTGAGTTCTCAAATGATAATGCGCCAAAGCTGCCTACATTCAAGCTAGGAGGGACACTCAGGCACCAAGCACTGAAGCAGCCCAAACTCTGGCTGGGAACACTGGAATCCGGAAGCAGTCTGCGCTCCCCTGTGCCACAGGACAATGGTAGATGGCCAGTGCTGCAGACAGGTAGGGGATGGCACTTGAGCTGGCTCAAGTGAGAGACACAGTCTGAGTTTGTGTGGCAGTTGCTGTGCTACTGGGCTCGCTGAATGTGCAGCAGCAGGAGCCATCAGTGAGCGAGTGGACCGAGCAGTCTAAGCTTCCACATGCAGGGCTTGATCTGCACGCAGCTGCGCTGTGGATACAGGGAGGGGTGGCCTACTGGCACCTGAGGGAATAAGGGAGTCCCTGTTATGGCCAGGACATGCTGAACACGCGGTGGCCGGAGCAGTAAGTGGGCAAGTGTGCAGAGTAGTCTAAGCTTCGGCATGCTGGAATCGATTGGGGTGCTGCAGCAACGCCTTGGACACAGCAGCTATTTGGGGGGAGGGGTGGGCTACCCGCCCATGAGGGGATCCGTGATTCCCTGTTTCCCCCCACCGTGCCCTCCCACTGACAATCTATTGGAGATTTCTCTCCCCTAAAAGACCCAGTGATCCCTTAATGTCTTACCTTTCTTTCCCTGGGATTTGCAGCACAGCTAGGCAGTCACCACCTTGGCCGGAAGTCTTATATTTTATTTTTAAAAATGTTTATTTATTTGAAAGAGAAAGATAATGAAGGGCATGCCAGGGCCTCTTGCTTCTGCAAACAAACTCGAGATGCATTCCACATTGTGCAACTGGCTTTACATGGGTACTGAAGAATCAAACCCAGGCCATCAGACTTTTGCAAGGAAGCACCTTTACTGTCAATGCTCAGCCAATACCTAGTTCCTCACAAAACAAGGACACTTTCTGAAATATTGAAATACTTATGTACTCATGTACTTGATAAGTGTTTGTGTTTTGAGCACATTGGTGGATGGATAAAGTAGATTTCTTTAAACACACTCTAAAATACTTATAAACATCATGGAACTCTATATAAACATTTAAGTCAAATAAAGCAATATTACAGAGACTCCATGACAGAAAAAGAAGTACTTAAGACACAGAGGGAGCTTGAAAGTTATAAATAAAATTTTACTTGAGGATTTAATTAATCTATTTATTTGAAGAGGGCATTTAACATTCCAGACCCATCTCAAAATGCACTTTTTCCTTGGCCTTTTGAAAAATATTCCTCTTACATAAAATATTAATTACTCCCTTATCTCTGATCCTGTGGCACCTGATATTTGTCTATAGAAGGTAAGCTCCTATAAAGAGCATTATAAGCTATTTTAACTTAGCATACTGCTCCCATTTACTTGTGTGTGAACTCTGAAGGATGCAGTAGATATTTTAGTGCAAGGTAGGTAAGCTAAAATCTCTTTAAGACATGTACATCTTAGTTGATTTTTTTTTTTTTTTTGCTTAAAATTCTTTAGTGGGTAACTACTGTCTCTACGGCAGAATTGAAATTCATTTGAAGGGATATAAGACATTTTATGTTAGTCCCAACTCATGGTTTGTTTATTTTTCACTCACACTCTTTGATTTACCTTAATAAACTTTTATTCCTTAGAAGACTAACTTGCTTCACCTTGTACAACTGAGCTTCTCTCTTTTGAAATCCCTTCCATGTCCTGTCACTTCCCTTGCTCTTATTCAGTACTTTTTCAGCCCAGTCTGTTATTCATTGAAGAATCCATCTTAAATCAGGCATGGTGGCTCATGACACTAATGCCAGTATTTGAGAGGCAGAGGTAGGAAGATGGAAGGCCAGCCTGGGACTACACAGTGAGTTTCAGGTCAGTCTGGGTTGGAGTGAGACCTATCTCAAGAGAGAGAGAGAGAGAGAGAGAGAGAGAAAAGAAAAATAGAAATCTTTTTTTCTCGCTCAATGAGATGGCTCACACTGGTAGTTGAAGTAGAAGGATTTCTGGAAGTTTGAGGTCAGACTGAGCTATAAAGTCAGTTACTGGCGAGTCTAGCTTACACTGAGACCCTCGCAAAAAATAAATAAAAGGAAAAAAAACCTTTCTTGAGCATTCTACCTTTTTATAGTTGGAAAGATCTCTATTATCTTCTTCTATGCTAACTAAACAAATGCCTATTGTTTACTCTAAATGCTTCTTTAATTGTCAGTTTTCCACTAGACTAATTTCTCTATAAAGGAGATACCATTTCCACTGAAAGCCATACACCCCAGTATCTAGACAAGCTCCTGGAACATAGTACTTCTTAAGTAAATATTTGCTGAAAAAAATTGACTAAAACTTCCCATTGAAATTTATTAAAATTCTTTAAGTCAGAATTTATTATGAACTAATTATGAGCTCACTATAGTTTTTCTAACTCTTGAATTCAGTTAACGTATTTCTTTCTGAAAAACTATCTTCCACTATTTACCAGAACAATGAATCAAATCCTGTCTCAGGATCTACTCCCCACAGAAGTTCCATGACCACACACACACACACACACACACACACAAAAAAAAAAAAAAACCATTGATATCCTACTCACATAGACCAACAGTAATTCATGTTCCTACTTCATCAATTCCTCAGTAACTAAGACCTAAAAATCTCAGAAATATTTTTTAACAGTTCTCTCAGATCTCATTAGTGTCTAAGCCCAATAGACCTGACCCATGAAAGATACCTTGAATCCATCCTTTTCTTCCCAGTCCAACTGCTACACTCCTAGTGCAGGTTTTCCTTACTCATCACCCAATTTAATTCAATAGCCTCCCAGGGTGTCTTCACTTTTATTCCCTCCCTCTCCCAATCTGCTTTAAACCATGCAACCAGAGTAATTGACCCAAAGGTCAGTTCACTCTCCTAGTCAAAAACCTTCAGTGACACCCCATTTTCAACCAAAAAGAGCAGCACACCTTCAGCCAGGAATTCAAAAGCCTGTATTAACTGGCACCAACTTATTTTATATTTTCCAGCCTTATTTTATATGACTCATTCTTATAGCCAAACTGGTTTTGTTTTCATTTCCAGACCTTAGCTTGCACTTCATTGCTTTTAAGCTTCGCTCCATTCTTTTTGCTAAGTGTCCCTTCTTTTCCATGAACCTGCTATCTTCTCTCACCTGACTAGACGGGGGCTTCACAAGTCACTCCCTGTGGAAGCTTCATGAGTTGAATGCATGGAATTTTGTAGTTAAATAATTTGCTTCTATATATCTTGTTTAAAGTGGTTTCAAATATAGTTTTTTTCTTTTAGAAATTTTCATTTCATATCATTACATATTTTATTATTTCTCTAACCTTATTCAGAGTGGTTACATCCATTCTCTCTTCCTATTTCTTCCTATTTTCATTTTTTTCTTTTTGTTTATTAACTTTGCCATAATGTAAAGGTCTGTAGTTACTACATTGTAAAATGTCCAAAGCTAGTTTTCTTAAACAAATATATTTACACTTTAACCAAATAATTTGTTCTCGTTCTTTGTCTGTGTTGAATGAAAATATGGAAAATTTCAAGGGGGATTTTCTATTTTTTTATGAGAGAGACAGAGAGAGTGAGGAAAAGAGAGAGAGTTGGTGTGCTAGAGCCTCCACGCACTTCAATCAAACTCCAGATGTGTGTGCCACCCGTGTGCATGTGTGATCATGTGTGCGTGCATGACCTTGTCCTTCTGGCTTACGTGGGTTTGGGGGAGTTGAACCTTGGTCTTTAGGCTTCACAGGTAAGCACTTTAACTGCTAAGTCTTCTCTCCATCCCCTCAAAGGGATGTTTTTAATCCAGTGATTTTTATCTACCAAGAATAATTTTGCATGCACTCAAGGGAGGGCATGAAAACTTATGACATAAATTATAACTAACAAAACTCATATCTTACATCACTGCTGTAGTTCCATTTTTTAGCACTTGTTTAGGCTTCCACAAAAAGAGAATATTGCAATAAAAGACTGTCCCTTGATATTCTGCCAAACCCAATTTCACTGAAATTAAAATTTATGCTTTTGAAAATTAAGACCTTGTAGTTTTCACCAAATGAAAGTAAATGTATTGGATGCCTCATATAATTTCCTTTAATAAAAAACTATAAAACTCAATAGTAACTATGAAGCAACTAAACACAGACATAAGACATGTGAAGCACCCCACAGGTGAGATACAGCCTGTGATTTCCCTGACTTCTCATTGAAAGGAACTGTCTGAGCTGGAGGGCAAAGCAAATGATAGCAGCCTTGCAAACCTGAAGTGAAAGAGGTCATATCTCATAACAGCTGAATTTCTGAAGTTCATATGACATAGATATCAAGGAAGAGTAAAACCTGCCAAGAAATGGCTATATTGAGATCCTCAGGAATTCTAAATGTTTTGCCAAATTTGATTGTTTGTTAGTGTTACTGTGGAATACCTTTAAGCAAAGAAAATAATTTTGGGAAAAGAATATTGACACTCTTATGAAGTGAATAATTTCAATAACTCACAGAGGCACATTTAAGTTTTAACCAACCAATGTGGAACAATCTAAACGAACATTTGAGATTTTTGTACTCTACAAGGGCCATAATCCAAGTTAACAACAAAAGAGAGTAAAATACATAATATGTCTGCCATAATAAAATTTAAAAATAAATCTAAAACATATCAAGGCGATAAGAAAATTGAACTATATTTTAATAAAATACTTGGTATTTTTAACAGAAATATAAAAATTTACAAACTCAACAATCAAATATTTATACCATGTATTCAATAAAAAAATTATTAAACATGTGAAACACCATGAAAACAAGATGAAGAATAAATAATTTTTAAAATACTAATCAGGATGATAGAAAAATAAGAAATTTTAAAAAATTAAAATAGTCTCAAAATATACTCAATAACTAAAATGAAAATAAGAATCATAGGAATGAAACACAGCAAAAAATAAAGTTGAAAAAATATAGTATTGGAAATAAAATGCTCACTGGACATGCAGCATGTTCAATAGGTCAAAGATGGTTGGACATGGAGACATAACCTCTCAAAGAAACTATGCAAAATGAAGAATAGAAGGATAAAAACTTGAAAGATGAATAGTCTTGATAACCTTGAGACAATATTAAGCTTAATAATTGAATAAATAACATCCAAATATTTAATAAATACAGATATGTAAAACAAAAAAATCTAAGAATAACCACAAAAATATCTGTTATGATATATTAAAATGCTAAACATCAATAATAGAGATATAAAAAGACATGAAAACAATGTATAAACTGGTGAGCAAGGATAATAAGTTCTAAAAATAACTAATATAGGACAATGCAAGTTAGAAACTAATGGAGTAATATTGTTACTTTATTGAAAAGGTGAAAATCCTCACCAACCTAGGACTTCATAACAGGTAATTGTGCATCATTCAAAAGTCAAGACAAGGCCTAGAGAGATTGCTCAGCTGTTTAAACATTTGTTTGCAAAGCCTAAAGGCCCACATTAAATTCTCCAGCACGCACATAAATCCAGATGCACAGAGTGGCACATGTATCTCGAGAATGTTTGCAGTGGTAGGAGGTCCTTATGCACCCTCTTCTCTCTCTCTCTCCTCTTTCTATCTCTATCTGCCTGCAAATAAGTAAAAAAATAAAAATAAAAAAGTAAAGACAAGTATTAAAACACATTCCAGCCAATTATAGTTAAAATGACTTCTGGTGGAGACACACAAAAACAACAGAAAGATCAAGGACATTCTGTAAGCTGAGGGACAACGTGCTCACTGGAAACTTCTGGTGGATC
The DNA here is from genome assembly GCA_036346955.1 of Dipus sagitta. Taxonomy (NCBI): domain Eukaryota; kingdom Metazoa; phylum Chordata; class Mammalia; order Rodentia; family Dipodidae; genus Dipus; species Dipus sagitta. The sequence goes on from CM070780.1 coordinate 76,570,858, forward strand.
CACACAAAGAGAAGAGGAAGTATAAGAAATGCTAAGTATGTTAAAAAATATACAAGAGGATTATCTTAGCTTAGTTTGAATTACTTTGAATCATAATTGGTTTCTAATAATGTATAGAGAAATAAATGTTTGATGCAATATCATTCAGGAGAGGAGGAGGAAATAGATGTCTACCTTATATATTACATAGTACACTATACTCAGATATGCACTCTAAGCTATAAACCATGGAGAGTCAAGTGAATACTCAAAACTGTCAGCCAAAGGCAATGTAAGAAATATAAAATACACACAGAGAGAGAGAAAGAGAGAGAGAGAGAGAACTAGAAGAACTATCAAACTGGGACAGATGGGACCAACGTTTAGACATCAATAATAATCATAGGATTGTGAAGTGATCCTCCAGGGCCTCATATGTAGGTATGTCCTATGAATGGAGGCCCTGACTACCTTTCTTCCATGCTATCTTTTCAGGAATGTTTGTAATATGACCCATCTTTTAAAAACCACATCTGGGCTGGAGAGATGGCTTAGCAGTTAAGCACTTGCCTGTGAAAACTAAGGACCCTGGTTCAAGGCTCAATTCCCCAGGACCCATGTTAGCCAGATGCATGAGGGGGTGCATGTGTCTGGAGATCATTTGCAGTGGCTGGAGGCCCTGGCATGCCCATTCTCTCTCTCTCTCTCTCTCTCTGCCTCTTTCTTTCTCTGTCTGTTGCTCTCAAATAAATAAATAAATAAAAATATTTAAAAAATACATCTGTCATGTGCTCCAGGATAAAGGGCAGGTTTCTTCACTGTACTTTACAAATAATAACAATAAATAATAATAATAATAATAATAATAATAATAATATCACCACTTAAGGCAAGGCCAAGCATGCTTACTTCCCTTTATAAAAGGATTGCTATCCCTAAGCTCAGGATTCCCCTTAACCATATGGAGGTATCTGTCCCTCTATAATCACTTTTTGAAATTTTGGCACACGATATTAACATGGCTACTATAGCTACTGTTGGGGCTGTGAACAGTAATTTGGCCTCTTTGCCTGATTCACAACTTAGAAAGAGGTGTTTGAAGATTCATAGACAACCCCTTCTCCATAGGGTATTCCTAACTCCTTGCCATTGATAAAATTCCTTTAGCAGGAGAAAAAGTAAGAAGTTACAATGACAGTAAAAAAAAAGGAAAAAAAGAAAAAAAGAAAATAATGCTATCAGATCAGACTTGAGGCAGGTATATTTTTGTCCTATGAAAGGGAAATTGATGCAGATTTTCTTACCATCAAATTGTCCTTGCCCCAAGACCATGGATAATTAAGTAAATGGACAATGAGGTATCAGTAAAGCAAAGAAGATTCATTGAGAAAAGAGTGAGAAAGTCTGAAACGTAAGGGCAAATGTGCCTACGATTTTGTCCAGTATCAAAAAAAAAAAAAAGAAAGAAAGAAAGAAAGAAAGAAAGAAAGAAAGAAAGAAGAAAAGAAAAAGAAAACCTAATACTTTTGAAAAGGGAGACAAACAAAAGTTGGGACTTCTGCGTTAGAACTCAGAAAAGTAGGCAAGCTTAGCAGTGAAGATCTACAAGTAATTGCCCCAAAGAATGGCTCCTAGGGGTGATCAGTATGTTATCTTGTTAAGGGGATCATTATCCCTTCCATCTCCTCAACATCTCTTCAAATGAATCAGTTTTCCTTAGGGGGGTCCCTTGACCAGGTGATTGGCAGGCTCAATTCAATTATTTCATAAGAGGGGAACATAGAATGTCTGTAAACTTATGCTTAGAATGTCTCATTTCTACCCAGAGCAATAGACTTTTGAAATTCTATTCTTTGGACCAGGAAGAATTACCTCCTAATGGGCCACCATCCTCTCTCCTTCCCTTCCCCATGGCATTTTAAATCTGAAGTTGGGGGGAAGCCAGACATGAGAGCTGATAGAGAACCATCTTCAATGTCCTCTAAACTTGCTAATGCTTGTCTAGTTAGTTAACTAAATATTCATGGATGAGAAGCTTATGAATAGGAATAGTTCCATGTTCACCCAAAGATCAGCCCATCCCTATGTCAGTCATTTTGAGCTCAGATCAGAGCCCCCTTGGCTCTCTATGGCAGGCCAGGAAGAGACAATATACTGTTGTCCAGCCACTCTGCTTCTGCTTGACAAAGGAGGTGCGGATTTAGCAACACCATCCATGTTTTTCATGCGTAGGATCTCCAAGTTGTGAAGTGCTAATTTGCCTCATTTGTTAGGGGTGGGAGTGTCTACCTGGTGACCATATGCACACCCTTTAGTCATGCAAAGATGCATCCATACTGCATGTTCTGGCTCAGCTAAATGACTGGTAGAAGGACAGTCAGTGTGACATGAATAATCAACACAGAAGCAGGTGCCAGATGGTAGGATAAGAAATGACTACTACGAATACTGTCTGTAGAACTACAGAATGAAAGCTGTTTCTCATATGAAATTATTGTATAGTATTCATGGTAAACTACCTCTAACTTTTCAGAAACATTCTAGACAGATTCTTTTTGCTAGTTGAGTTCTATGGACTTTTATGTTCTATGGACATTTATGGAGTGAGACTCTCCTAATATCCTAATGGGGTAGAGCACATAAAGAATAAATTGATCAATATAGTACAGAAATAGGAAGAAATAGAGGGAAGGTAGAAAGTACAGTGTAAGCTAATTTTTCTAAAAAAATAACTTGAAATAAAAATCTTTTGGCCCTCTATCAATTTGAATGCATTTTCTATAAAAATACTTCATTAAAAGCTAACAGTTTACTAGAAAATCAATGAGAGGAGCAGTGCAAGCTAGAGAATGTATTATAAGAAACAAAAACAAAGCAAAACACTACTGCATCTTCTGTAGTTTTACTCAATATGTCTAATTTCTCAATTTTTGGCCCAAATTAATCATATCAGCTTCTATGGGAATGAAATTTAATGTCCTGTCATCAAGTTAAAATCTTTTTTCATGTTTGAATTATCTTGAAAATAGATCCTAACCTTTCCATCTATTAATAATATATGAGACTTTGAGCCCATTTTACTGCCAAATCAACCAAGGCTTTAAAAAGTAGAATAGGGCTGGAGGGATGGCTTAGCAGTTAAGGCATTTGCCTGCAAAGCCAAAGAACCCAAGTTCAATTCCCTAGGACTCACATTAGTCAGATGCACAATGGCGGGTGCACATGTCTGGAGCTTGTTTGCAGTGGTTGGAGACCCTGGCATGCCCCCTTCCTTTTCTCTGTCAAATAAATAAATAAATAAAAATAAAATAAAAAATTAAAAAATAGAATAAATTTTATGGGTGATACTAATGTAAACTTTGGAATTTGAAATTTGACACCATCTCTGAACTCACAGAAAATTTAACATCCCATTAATAATATTTAATTGACAACTCTGTAACATTATTACAAGTATGCACTTGCAATTATATTTAATCTACTATTAAAGTCTAACTCATGAATACAGAACTAACCCCTCTTTGAAATGTTAATGATGCTGTTTGTGATATATTATGATATATATGATTCTGGAAAGATAAATATGTGTCACTCAAGATGTCATATATAAATATAGCAATGAATCTAAATGAATGGTGCATTTCATTAGCGACTAAATTATAAATGTATTAAAGACAAATTTTTAAAAATGCTTCCTAAAATGAAATATGCATGTATCACCTATTTTTACTATGTTCCATGTACAGGAATTAATACTCATAAGACATATAGTACCTGGCTATTTTTACTATGCAACTGAAACCTGCCATATTAATTGTTTCTTTTAGAAATACAGATAATTGTAATCCACTGATTGCCTTTGTTCCAAGCAATGGATTTTAATTACATTTAGAAAATGTAATTAATAATAATTATATTATTACAACTGCACAATATTAATTACAATTATATTAGAATAAAGAACTCTAATTTCATTTGGAAAAAATAGAAGTGATTTTGAAGCTCAAGGCATTCTTTCAAATTCTAAGTGGGTTTAAAATAACATTATTGCTATTCTTTGTAGAATAAGTGTTTTCTCTTTTTACTCATTTGACCTCATAATGCCCTAAGTATAATGTGTTTTTGACTTAATATTCAATCTAATCAGATAAAGAAGAACCATTACTCAGAAAACCATTTCAGAGATGTTATTTTTACTTGATTGTTCAAATGTTGGGAAAGATTATTGCTAAAAAAAAAAAGTTGTTGTATTGATATACTTGTTTGAGCTGGCCTGCTTTAACAGTGGGAATGGTCTAATATGTTAGCGTCTGAGCATGAAAAATAGAAATCAATTTATTTAACAATGTAATGTAAATTTTTAAGACATGTTTTCAGTGAATAGGTTTGATTTTAAGATCTTCTTGATTCCCAAATAATGTGCTTATAAAAATATTAAAATATTTGAAATATTTAAAACTTATAAAAACTTCATATCAAGTATATGCTGGTTTTTATTTAATTTTGGCAATGTTACATTATTTCTTAATCATTCTTAGTGCTTAAAACTGTCCTACCAAAAAAAAAACCAACAAATGTCAGCTTATCATTTTCCCAATGATAATATTGCTACACAAACCATAAATTTTAACCCTTAAAATCTACTAGAACTGCAGAGTGGAATGAAGGCAGTAACCCTGAGTTCAGTGAGGAAAGGGAACTCTTTGTTTACTATGGGCAGTCCTTGCCTGGGAGTTAGGAAGGGATTCTCTTGTTGTATAGAATACAACCAGCTTATGTAGCAATACACCACAAATGCATATGTGCTCCAAAGTTATTTCTAAAGTAATGAACAAATAATGCAAAGAAACAGTGACAAATGCTAAGATATGAATACCTACTTCAGTGAAAATTTGTATTTTAAGCTAGTGTTTTAGTTGATAATGATACATGCAGTTCTTTAACAGTACTTCCATAATTATTGATTAAAGTCCTAAAGCTGCCAGGATCAATAGAAATAAATGAAGGTGGAGGAGAGAAACATTCTATAGAAAGCATACCCTCATATCAGCAAGCCTGTTGTAGTCTTGAACTCACAGCATCCATGATTACATACACAAGATCTATATAAGATTGGACCCATGGAGTTCCTGTTATGGAGGGAAGAATAGCTCACCAGGCCTCACTTCTCCCTGAAGATCTGTACTCAGTTAATGGTTGATAGGTGTGAAAGAGACGTTTTGCTCAGTGGTTCAGTGGTGTAGCTACTGGTAATGTGCCCAGGCTGCTCCTGAATTTCTGTCCATTGGCAAAGTTAGCTAATTTAACTAGTTGGATTGATGGCCTCCATCCCTCCATGAAAATATTTCCTGAAAGTAAAAGTTAAGTAGAGTCAAACAGTAACAGAAAGTAAATGAAAAAGAAGGCGTATAATATTTGGCCAAAGATAAGCAAATAGTCAGCTTTTTCTATTAGATTCTTCAAGTGTGATGGACTATACAGCTTTTACGGTCCAGAGTAAAATGAAAATGCCTGAATCATAAGTTTAAAGAGTTTCAGCTGAGAAAGGGAACACATTAAACCAAGTTCAAGGCTCCTCTGAGTGTGCGGCCTTCAGTGCCATGTTAAAAGTTGCATACTCATGAGGTAAATCACCTTCAAATGGGTATGAGTCACCAGCACAGAAAATGTGGCTTGGTTATTATGTGAAAAAAATAGTGATATCGATGAAGATGATGAAGCCACAAACCAATTGGGAGAATGGTGGTAATTATCTGATTTAAATACATACTCTGATGGCCAGTGACATGTTACATGTATTTACTGTGTAAAAAGAATGGTGGTGGGTTTAATAGACACAGCTAATTGAAATGATCCTAAGGAGAATGTAGCATGCACTCTGCTTAGTTTCTACAACTAATTTAGAATTCAGCAGAATAATGTGAAGTCTTTTACTACTTAATTAAACTTCTGTAATGCCTGTTTTACCAAGATGAATAAAATACATAAATTGTATGAGGTGACATCTAATGCACACAAAAAAGAGAAATGTAAAAATCAGAACAGTGGGTACATTAAACTGATTCTTAATAATTGAAACCAATTTAATCATTCGAGATTATTTTATTCTAGCTGACGTAATACTGTAGCAGTTATATTCTAATTATAACCTGTTTCATTTTACTCTGCCTTTCTAGTTAATTATTACAGTCAATTTGTAAAATGACATGGTTCTACATTTGCATAGGTCACTATTAAATAAATGAATAGCTGAAATTACTCTAGCATTGAAGTGTCAACTTTGGTAGAAGTCAAGAGGACTTCAGATGTTCTTCTAACACCCCTTAATGTGTTAATGACCACTATTAAACTGCAATTAAAAGGCCAGGAAAAATGCATGAAACAGTTAATAGAAAAATAGCACAGACACAATTAAAATGATTCTGGATTTTTTTGACTGATAGAAAATAAAGTGATATGCTGTAAAAAGTGTAGTGTGAATCTATTTCCAACTCAAGGCAGAGTTGACAGTTTAATGATAACAAATCATAGGCTGCCTTTTGGGGAGAACCTTGAACGTCAGCTTAAAATTAACATCAGTAGTAAACAAGACAATGTGGTGATTTTACCTTGTATTTAAATTACTACTTATTATGGTACTAAATAATAGCTTTAAATCACTTGGTGTCCAGACTACTGATATGCAGTGTATCTGTGTGAGGAAAGAAGAGACAGTGCTGAAAGATATGTTTAAGTTTTTGTCATCCTAAATAAAGGATAAACGTATGTCTTCATGGCTCAGTCTTGTTGGAGTTGCCTGTGAAACCTTTTGCTGAATCTCTGCTACACTGAAAGCTCTACAGTGTTATTAGAGCATTTCATTCACCAGTTATCTTAGTCTATATTTCCCAGGATCAGAGATGTTGTTTAACCCAGGAATGCATCAGAAAAAATAATTTACATTAGCTTTCAATTGGCAAGAAACAACTCAAAACCTGAAAGAGATTAAGCATTTTTACAAAGGACACTTTTATAAAATGTTACAATTTTCACCAACTTACTCAGATTTCTTTTCCTTGCCTTAGTTTCCTCAAAATGTGAAAGTCAAACAAATTCTTTATTAGGTGCAATTTACTGAGTACAAGACAAGTGTGTACCACAGGCTTGTGTGTAAGTTCTAGTACATTTACCTATGAGAGTAATGGTTTACTATAGTTCTGACTACATATGCTGAAGGAAACTGGGCACCATTACCACTTCCAGGGTAGTTTATCTAAGGACTTAATATATCTGCCATGACTTGATTTTTGCCTTGAATCATCTGTCTTTATTCTATACGTAAGTTCTTATATAAAGTTCATGGCACTTTTAAACAGATAAATGTTCATGATAAATTTATAGCAAGCAGTGGATCCAACTTAGTCTTCTCTGATCGTTGATCTTAATGATTGGTGGAATATGACCTGTGTTTGCTGTAATGCTGCATAACATTTATATACTTTTAATATTGACTATATAAAAATCACTTAGAAAGTGAAAAAAAAAGAATAAATACATGGAAAGAAAAAAAAAGTAATCACTTGACTCACATCTGAAATATTACCACTGGGCAAAATTACACTTAAAAATCATAAAATAAAATCGCAGAAGTGCTTTATAGTAGCCTGAGAGAGAGACACAGTATCTATTTTCTTATTTCAGTCAAAGATTCTAAAGGTACCAATGGAGGAAAACATAAGGGCTGCATATTTGATGTGCATTGTATAGGTTTCCTCTAGCCTGACGACCAGAAGTAGTTATGGGTACATATCAATAGCATGGCGGTTGGTATGTGAATTAAACATTTGGAAGTGAGTATTTCAAAAGGTTACAACCCCCTTGTTAGGACGTTATGGGAAAATAGTTTGGGGCTAATTCTTAACTAACCCCAAATGGAAATTTTAAAAGAAAATGTACTTTTAGTTTACATTATTATTAAAATATAAAAGTGTATTGTCTTTAAAATTTTTAATAATACTTTATTGGGAACTTCTTTTATAAAATTTATTTTCTTATATTAAGAATAGCCTTTGATACATTTTCCCCTGTAATTTTTGTTCCAAAAGTTATGAAAGGAAAAAGAGCCACCTGCTGATTACTCCCACAATCATGACCTGGTGCATTTGAATTTGTGAAACAAAGTACCTATTTGACTGTCCCTTCTCCAGGTAGATGCAATGACAATTAAAATAAGGTTATGCTATTTTCTGTGTCTCTCAGAAGCTTTCTTCAAAGCTGCTTGTCAATTCCATGAATGGATCTTCTTCCACATGCCACCCCTTCACATCCATAAATGAAGACGGCACTATCTCCCTTCCTTGCTTGATTATGGTTCTACTGGATGATGACAAAGAAAATAGGAGGCAGCAGTCACATGTTAAAATATTTTATTTATTTATTTATTTATTTATTTATTTATTTATTTATTTACAAGCAGACAGAAACAAGAGAGAGGGAGAAAGAGAGAGAATGGACTCATCAAGACCTCTAGCCCTACAAATGCACTCCACTCTCTGCATTTGGATTTCCGGTGGGTATTGGGGAATTGAAGCTCAGTTGTTAAGCTTTGCAGGCATGTGTCTTAACTGCTGAGCCATCTCTTCAGCCTGAGTAGTCACATTTCATATTCTCATAGAGGTCATCATCTCTTCATAATTTTTAGAACTTGCTAAAAAGAAAAAGAAAGATAACCCATGTGAGAAAAGTAGTCACTAAATCCTCTAGAGAAACATTACACAAGAATCTATACGAATAGGAAGATTTCTAATTGCCTTTGGTTTCTTCAGAAAACTAATGACAAAGTGGGCTGCATATAATTTGTTTGATAACAGCACTATTTGGCATTCACAGAATCCAAATAATGTAGCTCACATGTGACTTTCACAAGTAAAGCATTAATTAACAGATGACATTTGTGGTTATGTGTGCTCAATAAAAATAACAACATGAAAAACTGATTTCTATTAGTATTAAAATATTTTAATCATGTTGGGGCATGGAAAATATGTCATAAAGTTTTCTGCTCAAAAATAAGTATTCTGTCAATTTGGGGATGTAGACAGACAGTAGAATGGGAGAGGACATGGTTGGGGTGAGGAACAGAGGACAGTCTATGAACTTTGAGCTCCTGCTGGGAAAAAAGGTCATGGTCTTTCTATAAGTACAAATAATACAGAACCCTTTCATGTTGTGGTCTTGTTTCTTATTGTATCTGTCCATAACCTTATCTGGTAAGTAAGGCCAGATTTCATTAATCAGAAGTGAAGAAAAGTCAAGAAAAGAAGGAGTTAGTCCAATAAGTAGGAGGTGTTAAGAAGAGATTGAGAAACTGGGTCAGAAAAGACAGGTGAGCCACATGTGGTATGGCATGCCAGTAATCCCAACAATTTGGAAGCGGAAGCAGGAGAATTGCCACAACTTAAGGCTCACCTGAGCTACAGAGTGAGATGCTATCTCCAAAAACCAAGAGGGACAAACAAAATAGCAAGTATGGCAGGCCTTGTATCTAACTCCAGCACATAGAAGGCAGAGGCAGGAGGATCACCGCAAAATACAGGCCAGTCTGGTCTACATAATGAATTCCAAGCTGGTCAGCAGTACTTAGTCAGGAACTGTCTCAAATAAAGCAGCACAGAGGCTAGAGAGATGGCTTAGCAGTTAAGGTACTTGGCTACAAAGCCTAAGGACCCAGGTTTGGTTCCCCAAAAACTATGTATGCCAGATGCACATGGTGACACATGCTTTTGGAGTTTGTTAGCAGTAGCTGGAGGCTCTGGTCCACCCATTCGATCTCTCTCTCTCTCATCTCCTAATAAATAAAAATAAATCAATAAACATCAAAAAAGCAAAAAAGTTAATCATTTACATTATTTGAATTTTAGAGAATGAGAGGAATATTTAGCAACTTTTCTCCCATGGTCTTCCCTTATATATGACATAAGTTTCCTCTCCAAAAAATTCTTGCTGAGGATATGTTTGGAAATGTGAGGCCTTCTGCCTTTCCATATGAAATTTGAGATCATTTTTACTATCTCTGTGAAGAACAAGGTAGGGATTTTAATTGGAATTGCATTAAATCTGTATATTGCCTTTGGTACGATTGTCATCTTCACAATGTTAATTCTGCCTATCCAGGAACATGGGAGGTCTTTCCATTTTCTCAAGTCCACCTCAATTTCTTTTTTGAGTGTTTTTATGTTTTCATTGTATAGATCTTTCACTTCCTTGGTTAACGTTATTCCAAGGTATTTTATTTTATTTTATTTTTTTTGTTGCTATTGAAAATGGGACTATGGCCCTTATTTCTTTTTCTGTATCTTTGTCCTTTGCATAAAGGAAGGCTACTGATTTTTGTGCATTGATTTTGTATCCTGCTACTTTGCTATAGGAGTTAATCACCTTCAGAAGTTTTGGGATGGAGTCTCTCGGGTCTCTTACATATATAATCATGTCATCAGCAAATAAAGCTAACTTAACTTCTTCCTTTCAAAATTGTATCACTTTTATTTCCTTCTCCTGTCTTATTGCTTGAGCTAGGACTTCCAGTACTATATTGAAAAGCAGAGGTGAGAGTGGACAATCCTGTCTTGTTCCTGATCTTAATGGGAATTCCTCCAGTCTCTCTCCATTAAGTATTATTTGGGCCTTCGGAGCTTTGTATATTGCCTTTATTAGGTTAAGATATGAACCAACCATGCCAATTCTCTCCAATGTTTTGAACATGAAGTGATGTTGAATCTTGTCAAAGGCCTTTTCTGCATCTATCGAAATGATCATGTGGTTTTTATGTTTAACCTTGTTTATGTGGTGTATTACATTGACAGATTTCCATATGTTGAACCACCCCTGTGTTCCTGGAATGAATCCCACTTGGTCAAGGTGGATAATGCTTTTGATGTGTTGTTGGATTCGGTTTGCAAGGATTTTGTTTAGGATCTTTGCATCTAAATTCATCAGGGAAATAGGCCGGTAGTTTTCTTTTCTTGTGGCATCTCTGCCTGGTTTTGGAATTAGGGTGATGCTAGCTTCATAAAAGGAGTTGGGTAGCTTTCCCTGTTCACCAATTGTGTGGCACAGTTTGAGGAAGATTGGTTTGAGTTCTTCCATGAAGGTTTGATAGAATTCAGCTGAGAAACCATCTGGTCCTGGACTCTTCTTTTTTGGGAGGTTTTTTATTACATTTTCAATCTCCATGAGTGTGATGGGTTGATTCAGGTGATTAATCTGCTCTGTGTTCTTGCTTTTTTTCTTTATAGCATCCTTCTTAAAAAATTCTTTTTATCCTACTAAAAAAAAATAGATTTCACTTCGGAGCCAGAGGTAGGCAGATCGCCATGAGTTTGAGGCCACTCAGAGACTACATAGTAAATTCCAGGTCAATGTGATCTAGAGTGAGACCCTACTTCAAAAAACAAAACAAAACAAAACAACAAAAAGCAAACAACAAAACAAAAAAGACTTCTATCACGAGCAAGGTCAAGTCAGAAATCAAGGCCTAGGTTCAAAGTCTATAGGAATGATTGGAAGAGATTCACCATTAACAGAACACACCCTACATGAGAAAGATCAGGGATAAAAGAAAAGGGGAATGAAAACTATAGGCATGGGCTGGAGATATGGTTTACCAGTTAAAGTGTTTGCCTGAAAAGTCTAATAACCCGACTGTGATTCCCTAGTATCCATGCATAAAGTGGTAATTACATCTAGAGTCCTTGCATGCCCAGTCTTTCTGTCTGTTTCTCTCTGTTTGCAAATAAATAAGTAACACTATCTAAATTAAAAAAATAGGCCCAATAGCTCATTTAGTAGTGCTGGGTAATGGAGGAGACGTTAAAGATATTTAATAATTGCTCCACTCATTTCCATTGAGAGATATATTCACAGAGAACTACTCCACAGTAGCTTTTCTATGGCTGCAGGTCCAGCTTCTATTTGTTAAAGTGCATTCTTGGAGAGAAGTTTTGAGGGACATAGTACAATGTGAGAGATGGGGCCTTGAAATTGAGCTATTTTTAGCAATATATTTTAACTTTTCCCACATAATTCCTTATATACTGTCAAATTCAATTTTAAAAATATGTGTACCTGTCAGTCATTTATAAAACACATCCAAACCTTACCTAATATAAAGCACATCCTAAATGCAAGGATGAATATTGGAATCAATCAGTCACAAGGCTATTTTCACTCAAGCAACTCATAGCTTACTTTTAATGTCACCTAGTTTCTGATACTGGAAAATTAAGTACACAAAAATGACAATAACAATATAAGAAATGCATCATGAAAGTTCTGAGGAAGAAAGCATTACTGCAGTGTGGTTTAAATTCAATTTCTGAGAAATCAATTCTTCCTAAAGAGCCATAGCTTGAACATGGGCAAGTTGAGAGAAGCACACTTACAGCGGTGGGCAGAGTGGTCACAAAGGTGGAGTGGAAAGCCCCATTTTCCTGGCATCACAAGGACACACAACTACTTTATTGTGTGAAGACAAAAACACACAGACTGAAGATCCCTTGCAGTGAATCTTCTCACAATAAAAGTATTTTAAAGATAAGGAGGAAGCTGTTGAAAATTAAGGCTTATGTAAGTGATATAGCTCAAGTTGGCCCATGAGAGATGTACTCAGCAGTGGTGTTAAGTGAGTTGTTAAGAGAAAAGGTTGAGGGACTCCCCCTTCTGCACATGCACATGGGATGTTTACCTCCCACACACAGGGAGCTCAAAGTGACCCAGGTTCTCAAAGAAACAAGGAAGGAAGAGTTTATAAGGGGTGGTGGATGGGGCTCAGCTGGTAAAGTGCTTAGTCACATAAGTATGAGAACCTGAGTTTGGATCCCCAGTACCCATGTGAAAGCTGTGCACAGTGATGCACACGTGGAATCTCAGTGCTGGGGAGGCTGAAACAAGGAATCCCTGGAACTTCCCAGTTACTTTAGAAACTGTCTTCATTTTTCCCTGCTCACCACAGTGAAATAGTGCTGCTTTTATATGCATTTAACTGTTCTCCCTACAAAACAAATTATCTTTTGTGTGAATGATAACAGATTTTAGCAATTACTTTCAAAATATTTCCTTATGTTCAAATATTTCATTTTTAGGCAGTAAAATATCGATAGTTGTTTTGAAAACAATTCAACTAGTTTGCCATTCAAAGAGTGTCTTTAAATTTTTGTTTTAATTTTAAGGAAATACCATAATGCATACTCAGAATTGTTTTTGAAATTGGAATCCAGTGACCTTTAAGAATGTTTAGAAAAATACAGTAAATGATTAAAACATGTTTGAAAGAATGAGAGTAAAAGAAACAATATGGGAGTTTCCATAGGTCATACGAATGAAATTTATGAAAACATAAAGATAATGATATCAAGAAAAAATGTCCTGACATGCTTTTGATACAGGAGGTATTACAAAACATAGAAAAGATCATGAAAAATAAACAAAACATATTAATATGGACATAAGGATAGAGTGAAGTGAACAGAGGGAAACCTTGAAGGACTGATGAATAAAAAGAAGTCAGGAGTATGTCCAGTCCTCAGTCTGCACAACTAAAACACTTGGGCTCAAGACAGAGCCACCCTGATTAGCTCACACAATTTAAAAAAAAATTATTTATTCATTTATTTATTTGTAAGGAGAGAGAGAGAGAGAGAGAGAGAGAGAGAGAAAGAAAGAAAGGTCTTTTGCCATGGCAAATGAACTTCAGCTGCATGGGTCATTGAATGCATCAGGCTTTATGGATACTGGGGAATTGAACCCAGGCCAGCAGGCATCCCTAATTCCCATATTTTAAATGTTGTGAAATTTTCCTTATAAAATTCTCTTTTTTATTAGTTATGTATATAGTGTGTATATAGCTATCATGGTACCATCCTTAGCCTTCTCCCTGTCGTTCCCTCATGAGGATTGCGGGTGTTGCATTGTGGGGGTGGCCATCAGTTATGGGGGAGAGGCAATGTATCTGTGTATAATGAGCCAACTTATGACTCTAACAATCTTTCTGGCCCCTCTTCCATGAATTTCCCTGAGACATGTTGGGTTCATTTTAGGTCTATTTCAGTGATGAGGTCTTGGGAGTCTCTGTGTCTCTGGATATCAGTTTTGGTAGGAGCTGAGTGTTCTCTGTATCTCCTTCACCTTTGTACTGATACATAAAATTCTCTTAATGTGGGCAGTTGACCTCATAGGTGAGGCATGGCCACACAGTTGCCCAGTGACAGCAGCACATTTACTTCACACCTGGACTCTACCTTCTGCACGTGCACGTGGGATATTTACCTCCCACACACAGGGAGCTCAAAGTGACCCAGCTTCTCAAAGGAAAGTTTCCTGGAATAACAGCTGTCAAAGTCATAGACATTTCAGGAGGTTACAGGACATTGTGTGATATTAGAATCGAGATGGAAGAATTTAAGAAGACCTTCAGCAGCACCAGATAGTCAATCAGGCACTAGAATAAGAAATCAAGGGGGATGAGCTGCTTGTGGATAGGCATTTCTATTATACATTTATAAAACATATGGTCTAGCCTATCTAAATAATTAAGGCCATAAGACACCTGAAAAAAAATCTTTTAATGTAAGTTTTAAAGGTCTAAAGCCTATAAAACTCCAATTCTGAAGTTTGGGGGGCTGAAGAGATGGCTTAGCAGTTAAGGTGCTTGCCTGCAGACCCAAAGGATGCAGGTTAAATTTCCTAGGACCCATATAGAACCATATGCACAAGTGGCATATGATTCTTGACTTTATTTGCAGTGTCTAGAAGCCCTGACATGTCCATTCTCTCTATATTTTTCTCTCTCTGTCTCTCTCCCATAAATAACATATATATTTTTAAATTTCAAAATGTAAATTTTAATCAGTCTTCTTAATATAGTAATTTACTAATAATTTACAACTATTATTCTTTATGCTAAATTTTTGAAGGGAGTATTTTAAGCCCCAAATTGCTTTGAATATATTACAATGAGTTCGTTGCTCCTGTCTTTTTAAAAAAGCACCTAGATTCTAATAAACAATTATTGTAAATTTGAGAAAATGTCCATTTCTTAAAGCTGTTGAACTTTGTGATGTGTCATCCTGATGTGAACTGAATGGGGTAAATTAGGGACTGACATGGGCAGTGTTAGGATTTGCACTGCAGCACACACAAACACCAAAGCAACATACAACTAAAAGTCACAGTAAACAGTGATAAGTAATGAGATCAAAATTGATATCGATAGTCACAAGCGCTCACAGTCAAGATAATGAAGTACACATGTGTATGAACAGTGTCCATTCATAGGTAAGTATGGAATTCAACATATATTTTTTGTGTGTGTTTTTTTTGCTTTAAAAAAAACAAAGAAAGTTTTATTCATGTTTCCTTATAGCATGGTTTGTTGAGGGTAAGGATATCTTTAATTTCAAGTCTTTTTATTCAAATAAAAGCACAAACTGTGACTTAGAAACTCTTGACTTATATCAATCAAAATTAAGTTTTGTATGAAAAAAGCTTTGTGCATATTCAGATGATAAAATTTATTTTGTTGTACGTCAAATGTAGACTATATTTGCTGTAAAAACCCATGGTAAAGATGGTGTTAACATCACCCTTTTAGAGATCTGGGGGATCTGAAATTTATGTTTTTATTCTTCTATGTGAAAAATGATCCCAAATACCTCTTTTTATTTTTAACTTGTTCTCTTTAACATAATATGTTAGCTGACTGAACCTTTTGCATACTTGATCTCTGGTGCTTTGAGCATCAGGTAGAAGTGCTTTGTTTCATTTTAGCTAACATATATTAGAATTTCTTTTCTGTAACTTAGAAAGGATGACATATCTTCCTTGGGTTTTTCTTTGGAAATTTAAACCTCATGAGAGAAGAATGCATTGTGCCTTACCACTATTTAGTTAGTAATTATTGAGCATGCAAATACCTTCTGAATCAATTCTAGTGCATGTTTAATGATGCTTTGAAGAGCATTGTTAGACGAGTCAAATTTAACACCTTCTTGTGCGTGTGTCTAGAGACTCTCTTTGACTTGTGCATTGCTTGTTCGTGGGAACCTTAAATTATTTTCCACTTTCTTCTGTTTTAACAAGACCTGTATAATCAATATCACTGGCTGCTCTTTGTCATTGCCAAGGCTAAGAGGATGTCAGAGGAGTTTCACTCAGTTCTGTAATTTAGTCCACAAACAGCAAACTCAGCCGCTGAGGCTGAACCCAAAAGAAATCAGGGTGTGTGGAAGAAGATCTGCTTCTCAGGATGTGGTCCTATTGACAGGGACTTTGTGCAATGGCATTAGGGTCTATGTCCCAGTGAGATATCTACTCTCTAACCACTCGCCATCCGGAGTAGATCAAAGTGCAAATGCTGAGAAAATATTGGACCCCCACCCATGAAATATAAGGGCATGCAGCTTTGGGCTGCTTAAAAGGTTATTGACTTCTTCAATAAAAGGAGCCCATATCTGGAACTGGGAAACAAGTCAGAATTATATCCAGGTAATGAGTTTACTTTACAATATCAAGTTCCCACCAATCTTGGGCTACAAGAGGGCCTACACCAATTAAATTCTCTCTAAACTAACAATGGTTACCGCATGTTAGAGAATCTGCTTCTCTTTTTCAGATGCAAGTAGGACCTGAGGAGAGAAACAGCCTATCGCACTTCACCAGGGCCCCAGCTGAAACCATAGAGGCAGTGAAGAAATGAGCGAGAATGCTACTTTCTCTGTGAACCTGATATCAGCACAAGGATGAAGGAGATACCCACAATCCCCATGGGGATAACCTGCATCCCCAACAAGAAGACCCCCTTTGGAGGGGGGACAGGCATGAGGGTAAGGATGGTATCAAAAAGTACTGTTTACATACTGAGTATGTCTATAACTAATAATAATAAAGAATGTGATGAACTCTTTCTACTTCCTTTATCCCATGAATTTTAGACCATCAGAGAAAATACATCACAGTGAATTAACTTCTAATAAATCAAACATACACTCATGTAGATTTTTCTTTTGTATCATGTACAATAAGATTAAATTAATAATTATTTTAAAACAAATCAATCCATATATTTGAATTTATGTCTTATTTTTTTGTTATGTATAGATTTGGTGGATATAAACTTGACAATTCACTTGCTTCTTTTATATGTTCTGTCATATTTACAATATAAGAATATCTCACATTTTGCATATAAAATGGAAGTTGTCTATGTGAACCAAAATATAACTTTTGAAGTTACTTCATTGCTTACATACATATGTATGTACAAAATATGTTATAAGTATATGCATATTACCACTCACTAACTGTATCTGTTTTAAAGATTTAACTTTCCATAAAACCATAGGCTCAATTTTCCAGGTCAAGATATATCTTATCTCAGCAACCTTATGTATGAAAATCACATTTAAAAAAGTAAAATTTCAATATGCCATCACAGAGAGATGAAAAGTAAATTAATCATTTTAGGAGCTTAAAGTGGATAGGAAAGGACATAAATATATACATGTATCATAGTTCAAAACTGAGGAAAACATTTAGCATGTGAAAAGTGAACTATATGTTGTGTACAATGTAGAGCCCTTGAATAGCTCTCATTTTTCCTCAAAAAAATTCCCAAAATAATTATTAAAGTTTCATTTTAAATTCCTTTTTATAAAATGCCTAATGCTGACATCACTTTCTACATAGGATCAGTTATCTAGTCTGAATAAACTTTAATTGGGCCATTTAAAATGCATGCTACTGTTTTGAAATGAGTTTTCAGGTAGTTGATAAAATCAGCATTAATTTAAATGTCCATGGATTTGCACATTCTCATATGCAGAGCATATTTTATAGAAATTCTTTGGCCATTCTTTTTTTAAATATTTATTTATTTATTTATTTGAGAGCAACAGACAGAAAGAAAGAGAGAGAGACAGAGAGAGAGAGGTAGAGAAAATGGGCGCATCAGGGCCTCCAGCCGCTGCAAATGAACTCCAGATACGTGCACCACCTTGTGCATCTGGCTTACGTGAGTCTGAGGAATTGAGCCTTGAACTGGGGTCCTTAGGCTTCACAGGCAAGCACTTAACCACTAAGCCATCTTTCCAGGCCCCTTTGGCCATTCTTTAAAACAATGAACAGACAAAACATTTTTTAAAAATTACATGTCAAACGCTTGTGTTTGTTTTCTAGATGTTTCAAAACTATTCAGAGTGCTCTTTCTCTGCTGCAACTTCCTGTGGGCTTTGGAATGAATGATAGTAACTTAAATTCTCCTGAATTCTCTTGGTTTTGTGATTACTTATTGTCAATCTGTCATGTTTTGGACATTTTTATTGTATCTTGCATTATTTCAATCATAATTACCTTAATATACAAAGAATTTTCTGGTGGATACTTTTTCAAACTTAGTATTTGTATTTGTTTTTCTGTGCTCTAAAAGTTAAGAAACAAATACAGAAGAGAGATAAACTTATTTCAAATAGCTTGATGTAATCCTTTACAAGTATATTTATATTGTGAAGATGTTATTATTTTAGTTTGGTTAATTTTGCCACCAGATGTTTGTCGTAAAAATGTTTCTTTCTACTTAATAATATTAATAGAATATTGTTTCTTCTTATGTTAATAATACTAGTATTAGTATCTCTTGTTTTGCTTTTTCAAGGTAGGGTGTCACTCTAGTCCAGGCTCACCTGGAATTCACTATGTAGTCTCAGGGTGGCTTCGTACTCATGGTGATCTTCCACCTCTGCCTCCCAAGTCCTGGGATTAAAGGCATGCACCACCACGCCCAGTTCAGTATCTCTCTCTCTCTCTCTTTTTTTTTTTTATCAATTCTCTTACCCATCAAAAGTATGTTCCCCTGGAACATTGAATCTTGCTAGCCAACTATGGCTATGCTTATTTTAATGTTAGATATATGTTTAATTAAATAATTTTTCTTGGATTGCCCAGTTTGGCCTTGTTTCTTCTGTTTTCATAAAGACTTGGATATGGATACTAAAATTCCTGAGCTCTGATAAATAGAAATGGTATATACGGAACAACTTGTAAAAATAAAATAATTTTTTAAAAGAACTAGAAACGTTCTTGTTTTTAAAGTACTTTGGGATTTAGAGGAATTCCGATGTGTGAAAATATTCATATAAACATATATAGTTGTGCACCTCAAATGAATGTTCAAGCATGCATGCCCATATGTCCATGTATGCAAATATAAAATGTAAGTATTGCCAAGTATCCTGTCCTGGTGACTCAGGCTGTAGAGGCATTTTCTCAATTTTTTAACATCTACACATGATTTCTCAGGTTGGCAAGAACCATTACTTCTATTTCCTCTGGTCTTCTCTCTCATTATCAACAGTAGTAGGATGGCTGTGGTGTGTGCATGCATGTGTGTGTGTGTGTGTATGTGTATTTCTGTATATTTGTGTGCTTAGTTTATGACATATACATATATGTCTATTAATTGTGCTGTAGGCATAGGAATATAAAGTTATTGGATTCCATTCATGATCCTCTTCCTCAAAAACAATAAAAACTATGTATAGTCAAAGAAGAATACAATTTTAAGGATGTTCTCATAACTTTTCAAACTTTTATAACTTTTATAATCATCACATGCTTGTTCAAATCTGCTCATTTTCATGGGAGATATATAAAATAAATTGATCCAAATATAAAACTGTAAAATAAAGAAGCATTTTGAATTATGTGTAAAATACCTTAAAGAAAGCAATATTTTTCTTTTCTCAATTATCACTGTAACAAAATATGATATGGATTTGTGTTATTGGTTTTGATATGTAAATTTAATCCACACCTATGGACATTAATGTGTGGAAATAAGAAAGCATAGCCTTGTTGTGAATTAATTGTGTAGTTCTGTTATTTTCCCTGACCATCTATCCAGAGGCAGATGAGCTTAGCTGATTATAAAAATGAGGTAGAATTGAATAAAAATAGCATAAAAAAATCACATTTTAGATTTTAAAGTAGATAAATTTTTCTTGCCCGAGAGAACATAACTTTTGACATTACTAGAAATAAAGTTTTACATTATCTTTTTATATTATTATTTCATTATAAACATTTTGTTGTAATTGTGCATATCACATGTAAAAATACATCTTTGCTAACCAATATTGCTTAACTGCTTTCCCACCATAAAATCTACCTCATCAAGCACTTGCCACATGTTGAATCTTCCCAACAGCTATACTACTCACATGTTTCCATGGTCATACTATAAACATGGAAGTCAAAGTTCTGAGGTGGTGAGGTGCCCCCTTGGATCATGGGGGCAAATGGAGGCAAGGTCCTGTTGCTCCTCTCATGGAACCAAGCAGGAGACCCAATGCAATTCCAGGGCATCTTCCTCTCTGTCTGCATTCAGGTTCACATTTACTCTTATGAGCAGGAAGGTGGCTTTACACAAAGACTGCATGGAAAGGAATTATCACAGTGCCTAGAAATATAGAGCAGTCAATGAACATTAACTCTTCATTATAAATATTATGAGAATATGTTGTAATGTCTACCTAGAGCCATAGCAACACTACCCAAGAGCTAATTTGGCTGATTTATGTGAATAGATGAATGACTGTTAAACATTCCTCCTGTCCCAGAACTTAGAGCCAACTTGTCTAAAATCTTCTGGAATGATTTCTTTCTGTCAATACAGAACTTGTTAACCCAATGATTATCTGATTAATAACAGGTAACATAGCAAAATAAACAAATCATTTAAGGAAATATTGGCTTAAAGTGTACAACAAAGACACAATGTCTATCTTCAATTTAAAAATTTGAGTGAAAAATTATTTCTAAGTACGCAGTGATTAAAAACATATCTAATAATTCATTTCTATATGGATCTATATACATGTTCACAAATCAAATCGCATGCTTAAATAAACAATATATGCTGTGAAATGTGTTGTTCTGCTGATAACTATAAGGCTGATGTTCCCCCTAAGCCTTAAACTCAGCAATAATAAACAGTCCAGTAAATCAACTTTCAAATATATTTTATTGCTTTCATTTCCTGATATTATTAAGTAAAAGTAACATAATCATTCCTGACATTAAAATGTTTCCTTAACATTCCACAGATTATATATACATTTTCATATTGTTAATAATATCACCAACTTTAACAAGAAAAAGTATGTTTGTTCCTGTCTTTGTTGGCAAAGAATTTGTTATGTAGATTTGGAATTCTAGATGGAGGTATCATTCTGAAAGTCATCCCCAGAGGAAAAGATAATTCATTCTATCTTTGTACTAAGCACAAATTTAACTTATTTTTAGTGACTCATAGGCACTTACAATATAAGCTGCTTCCACTGGAAGCTTTGACTTGAATGTACACAAACACAACCCATGAAAGCATTTTTCAGCAGCATTACTTTAGTTACTAGGATGCAGATTTTCACAGTAAAGTCATGATAAAAGAAGCATCAAAGCAGCAGGTTTGCTAGTTGAGCATTCAGTTTTGTTTATTCACTACAAAATTCCATCTGGAAACATTATGGAGGCATAAAAATATTTAATAAATTTAAAATCAGACAAAACCATGGCTTCTTTGTGAACAAAGAATTTTTAAGTCACAAGTTGGAATCTGGAGTGAAATATTAGTTTTTTTTTTCCCTTAAATAGCCTGTCATAATGTATACACAAAGCAAATATATTTATAGTAAAATCCTGACATATTTTAAACAAGACGAAACAACTCCTAACAGCCCAAAGTGTTCCGTTATGTTGAATAAAATAAGTAATATGCATATGAGAAAAAAATCTCAGTGAAGTTTTAATAGTAAACATTACTCATTAACTATTTCATGTAATTAATATCTTAGATAATAGATATTTGAACACTGTTAAAATTTTTATTTATTTGAGAGGAAGAGAGGGGGAGAAGCAGAAAGAGGGAGAGAGAATGAGCATACCATGGCCTCTACCATTGCAAACGAACTCTAGGTGCACGTGCCATTTTGTGCAGCTGGTTTATGCAGGTACTTGGGAATTGAACTTTGGTCCTTAGGCTTCGCAGGCAAGTACCTTAATTGCTAAGCCATCTCTCCAGGCCTCATAGTAGATATTTTGACAGATGATAGATGATGGATAGATAGGTAGATAGATGATAGATTAGACAGGTGAATGAGTAGATAGATAATGGATGAAAAAATCATTTGATAGTTTGAAAGAAGGAAGGGCTATCATTTATTATGGATTTAAAACTTACATTGTTTGGCACTGGATTTAAATTAAGTGCTTTAGAGTCATTAAATATGATAAGGTAATTTTTAGGTGTATATATTTATGACATTTAAATTGTAGAGCAAAGATAGTGGGTGTAACTTGCAAACACTAACTTTAAATAACTGCCCTGGAATGATTTAGAAAATTTTCTATTTCCCATTTCACACATCTTTCAACTAGAAATTTCATAGCCATTGATCAATATATATAATTATTTATATATAATATATATACTCTTAGACCTAACAATTACATTATTTCTCCTGCACACTGGCAAATTATATATGAAATTAAATTAATAAAATATTCCACAAGCTCTAACAGCATCATCATTTTTCCATAAGTGAAAGAGTGAAAAAGGAGGAGTCTAGAAGAAAGTGTAGAAGAGAGGGGGCAAAAAGATGTATTTTTAAAAAATATTTTGTTTAAGCTGGGCATGGTGGCACATGCCTTTAATCCCAGCACTCACTGCAAACTGACTCCAGATGCATGCACCACTTTGTGTATCTGGCTTTATGTGGGTACTTGGGAATCCAACTCTGGTCATTAGGCTCTGCAGACAAATGCCTTCACTGCTGAGCCATCTCTTCAGCTGCAGGCCTTGCTTTTTAACAGGCAAGTTTAGCTCATCCTTCTATCTTGATATGGTGGCATTTATTTTACGTTTTTATTAAATAGAAATTTGTGTGGACATATCATGTATTGGTATCATCATTACCCTCCTCCCTGCCCCCATTCCATTGACGGCTCTCCGTAGTGGGATTGCTGGTATTCACCAGTGTTGTGCGTTATGAGTTGTGAGAGCAGGAGTCAGTCATTCTTGAGGGGAGCAATGGCTCTAGATAGTGTCTCCCACTTTTTAGCTCTTACAATCTTCCACTCCTTCCACAAAATTTCCTGAGCTGTGGTGGGTGTGTTTTAAGTGTACTTTAATGTTGAGCTCTCAGCAGCTTCTGTATTTCTGCTTTGATCTATTTTGAGTATCCTCCGTGTCTGTCTCCATCATCCTGGCCCAGGTGGCCAGGCTTGCCATGGAAGCAGCACTCTTGTTCATCACACCAGGTCCTCTGTGGTTTCCTCTAGGCCCTAGATGATGTGCAAGGAGCGGTTTATCACCTGCTAGGAAGTCAACTATTGTTTCTTGTCTTGTTGATAGATTTTGGTTGTCTTCAATGCCCACTGCCTTCTGAAAAAGGAAACCATATTCTTCAACAGAGAATGAGAGCATTATAGTTTAAAAGGGGTAAGCATTGTTAATTCAGAGAGATTTTTGTGGGGATAGCCTCTCTTGTGGTCAAAAGAGCATCTGTATGGTACTTCTATAGAAATCTGTGAAGATGCCAACCAATAATTTGTGAACAGGAATTGTGCCTCTGAGGGTTGGAGCCTTGCTAGGGGAGGTGTGTCCCTCAGGGCAAGCCTAGGGAAAGCTCAATTCTCCTCTTCAGAGTTACCTCACGCCCACTACTTCTTTTTCACTAATGCGAACATGTGAAACAGGCTTCCTGCTCAGGCCTATCACGTTTTACCCTTCAGAATGAAACTTACCCTTGAAAGTATAAGCCAAAAAAAAAAAAAAAAAACCATTCCTCCTATAAGCTGCTTTTGGTCAGGTGTTTTGTCCCAGCATTAAGAAGGTAACTGCTACATAAATTATATTTAAGTTTTATCCCTATGCTTCATATTTTATTCTTGAACTTTTGTTCTCTTCATAAGTAAACAGATTCCCTCAGAAAAACAATAATCAAGCAGCACTGAATTTTAACATTGAGGGGGAAAATCATATTTCTAAGGCTCTGATATGTTATAGTTACTGATACCTGATACAATATGTATTTTATTTATTATATTTCAATATTATACTCAACAAAATTATACCAAAATGTTATGGGATATATTTTCCTAGTAATTGGAAGTAATAGTTCTACTAAGTTATTTGTAAGCAAGAACAGCTTGAGTCATAGAAAGAACCCAACAAGGACTAAACACTTAAATGCCAATTTTGAGAACATTAAAAAAGTGTGTTTGCACACATGTGTGTGTGTGTGTAATAGTTTGCATGTGAAGGTTAGAAGACATCCTCAGGTGTTTATCCTCACCTTCCTCCTTCATTGAGGCAAGGTTTCTTGTTGTTTGACACTGTGTATACTGTAACAGCTGGCCCAAGAGCTTTCAAGGATTCTCGTATCTTCATCTCCTCTCTCACTAAAGGTTTCCTGGGATCTCTGGTACACACTACTACATCTGGCTTTTTTGGGTTGTGGGGATGTGAACTCAGGTCTTCATACTTGTGCAGCATGTGTCTTCCCTACTAGACCATCACCCCAGCCCAATTCTGGGATCTTGAAGAAATATACCTTTTTTTTTTTTTCCATGTGCTTACATGATGTGTGTGAGTGTGCCACTGAGCACAAGTGGAGATCATAGGACAACTTTTCGGGTCAGTCTTTGGCTTTCACTTCATCGGAGGCAGGCTTTCTTGTTCACAGCTTCATTTACTAAGCTACCTGGTCTGTGAGCTGTCAGAAACTCCTTTGCCTCCACCTCTCACCTGGCAGTAAGCACACTTGAGATATAGAGCCCACTACAGTTTCCGGCTCTTACCTGGAGACTGAGACTCTCAACTCAGGTTCTCATGGTTACATAGCAAGCATTTGATACAGCAAACTATCTCCCAGGCCTGATGAAAGATTTTAATTATTTTTGCTTGATTTTGTATCTATTTGCATATCCATCTCTTTATGGCCATCCAATGGAAAATATATTTTTGCATGTATACTTGAAGTAGTTACACTCCCTGCCATAGAATATAAGCAAATTGTAGATGCTTAATTCTATTCAAATAATTAAAAAAAAATAAAAAAAAATTCAACATGTACTATTGAAGCCCATACCTCCCTGTCCTGATTTCTAAGGAGTAAACATGTTTACTTTCAATCACTGTGAGTAGGAACACCATGTCATAAATGAGGGAAGAAATGCTAGAATTTATTGGGTAGTGGAGGAAGATAAAAATAAATAAATAGATAAATAAAATGCCTGTCTTTAAGTACTCATTCATAGAATTACACTAGTATCCACATGTAATACATGAAGTTGGTTTTTGTTGAAAGAAAAACTGAACAATGGGCTGAGTAATGGCTAAATCATTAAAGGCACTTTTTTACAAAGCCTGCCAGCCCAACTTCAATTCCCCAGTACTCATGTAAAGCTAGTACAAAGAAGTGCATGTACCTGGATTTTGTTTACAGGAGCAAGAGGCCCTGTTACACCTATGTGCTCTCTCTCTCTCTCTCTCTCTCTCTCTCTCTCTCTCACACACACACACACATACACACACACAAATAAATAAACTATATATATATATATATATATACATATATATATATATATATAATATTTAACAAAAGAAAAATAAATAGTATATAAAATGGTTGGTATAGTATTGAATGTGGGGAAACCCATCTAGCACCTGCTCACTACATGAATTTTTTTTTAATTTTTTCTGTTTTATTTATTTATTTGAGAGTGACAGACAGAGAGAGAATGAGGCCGATAGAGAGAGAGAGAGAGAGAGAGAGAGAGAGAGAGAGAATGGGTGCGCCAGGGCTTCCAGCCACTGCAAACGAACTCCAGACGCGTGCACCCCCTTGTGCATCTGGCTAATGTGGGTC